>PVKZ01001858.1:0-307470 GCA_004027375.1 Macroglossus sobrinus
GAAAGAAAAGCCTCTTTAATAAATGGTGCTGGGAAAACTGGAAAGCCACCTGCAAAAGAATGAAACTAGACTGTTATCTATCACCACACACCAAAATTAATTCAAAATAGATTAAAGAGCTATATAAAAGACCTGAAACAATAAAATGCATAGAAGAAAACATAGAAACTAAACTCAAGGACCTTGGACTTGAAGAGGTTTGTATGAATTTGTCTTTAAAGGCAAGGGAAGTAAAAGCTAAAATAAATAAATGGAACTACATCAAATTAAAAAGCTTCTGCTCAGCAAAAGAAACCATAGACAAGGTAAAGAGACAGTCATCCAAATAGGAAAATATATTTGTAAGCAACATCTTAGATACGACCTAATATCCAAAATATACAAAGAACTTACACAATGTAATAACAACAACAATAAAAATATAATCCAATCAAAATATGAGCAGAGGACCTGAACAGACACTTCTCCCTAGAAGACATACCAATGGCCAACAAATATACGAAAAGATGCTCAACATCACTAGCTATTAGGAAAATGCAGATCAAAACCACAATGAAATACCATATCATACCTGTTAGAATAGCTATAATCAATAAGACAAATAATAACAAATGTTGTGGAGAATGCGGAGAAAAAGGACCCCTCATACACTGCTGGTGGGACTGCAAATCGGTACAGCCACTATGGAAAACAGTATGGAGGTTCCTCAAAAAATTAAAAATTGATCTACCATTTGATTCAGAAATCCCTCTACTAGGTATTTACCCTAAAGACTTGGAAACCCATATCTGAAAAGATACTTGCACACCGATGTTTATAGCAGCATTATTCACAGTGGCCAGGACATGGAAGCAACTGAAGTGTCCTATGATAGATGATTGGATTGAGAAGCTGTGGTACACATACACAATGGAATATTACTCAGTCATAAGAAGAAGTAAAAGACTGCTGTTTGTGACAACATGGATGGACTTTGAGATAATCATGCTAAGTGAAATAAGCCAGACAGAAAAAGTTGAAAATCATATGATATCACTTATATGTAGGATATAAACCTTAAAGCAACAAATGAACAGGGCAAACAGAGGCTCAGAGACATGGACAATGGACTAGTGTTACCAGAGGATAAAGGGTGGGAGGAGGGGAGAGATAAAAAGAGTAAAGGGGGTCAAATATATGGTAGCTGAAAGAAACTGGACTTCGGGTGGTAAACACACAATAGAATATATAGATGCCAATTTATAATGTACATTTGAAAATTATATACTTTTATTAACCAATGTTTCCCCAAAAAACTTAATTTAAAAAAAAGGAAAGAAGAGAAAGAAAAGGGTAGCTATAGAGGAATTCAGGGCTAAAAAGCTAGCAAGAAAGCAAGTAAACACATCATCTTAATAGAATATTATCAAATAAAATTAGGGAATTTTATCTCTGACATTAGTCTCTACATGTTTCCATTGGTTTTCATTTTTTTGGCAAACATGTCTAAGTCCCTGCACCCTTACTGGACATCTAGGGACATCTGTATTCCCTTCATTAAGTAACAGAATTTAATTTTCTTAGGGTGTCACCCCTCTCTCATTCTCAGTTCAAGTGTCTTAGGTGGAACTGACTCTCTCCCTCTGACTCCGATCCCATGGTAGGGTAATTAGAGCATTCCACCCCCTAGACATGGTAATTGGCTCAGGAATTGGCCCTGATCCAAGCCATGCCATGAAATTATCTCCATGATTTTTATTGGAACTATTGAGGAGAGTCACTCTCTTTCTGCTGTGGTTGCTAAGGTGACAGGATATAAGCCTGGAGCTTTGGGTAGCTGCTTTTATCATCATCTGGGGAGAACCTGCATGAGAATGAAAATAATATAGAGGAAAGCACAGTCAATAGATAGAGAAGTTATGATGACATTGAATATTTAAATCTAGCCATTCCTGAAATAAAAAAATATATATTATTTGCCTTTTTAACTTACATGAGCCAATATATTCTCTTTTTTTTTCATAAACAAATTTGAGTTTCTTTTTCATCTGCTTGAGAACCAAAGAGCTCTAATATAACCTTTAATTAATCAATGGCTTTTACTTCCCTTTGCTGTATTTGATTTGTTTGTGTATTTTAAATATAACTTAGCCTTTTTTTATTGTGGTAAAATATACACAACATAAAATTTATCATTTTAACCATTTTAAAGTATACAATCCAGTGGCATTAAGTATATTTATAAACTGTGCAGCCATCAACCTGTCTATTTACCTCAGTCTTTTTAAAGAAAACAATATTTCAGCTAAATTTTCTTCTTTGTAATCTGTTTCCTAAGAGATCAAGTCAATTACAGTAAAGCTGGATTAAAACCATTATATAAAATTAACTTATAAAAGCAATACTGTGGAGGCAGAGAAACAGAGCATTCACAATTCACAAAGGAGCTATTTCTCCAAGATTCATACTGAACGGACACAAGCTTTTTGTTCCCTGAATACCTTTTAGTCTAATTGTCTTAGTCAGTTTGGGCTGCTAAACTAAATAGCGTAGACCAGGAGGCTTAAACAACACACATTTATTTCTCATAGTCCTGGAGACTGGGAGGTCCAAGTTTCAGGTCCTGGCTAATTCAAATCATGGTGAGGTCCCTCTTCCAACTTTGCAGATGACCACCTTCTTGCTGGATTCTCTTTTGTTGGAGAGAAAGATCATCTTTCTTTGTGTATGTGCGCGTGCGTGCGTGTGCGCGCGTGTGTGTGTGTGTTTGTGTTTTATGTCAGGGCACTAATCCCATTCACAACCTAATCACCTCCCAAAGGCTTTACTTCCAAATACCATCACATTGGATATTAGGAATCAACATGTAAATTTGTAGGGAAACACATTCATTTCATAGCACTTACATTAGTGTTATATAAAGGTACTTATATTTCTAGTACAAGGAAAACCTTGTTAAGTAATGAAACTAGACTAAGACTCAAAATCAGAGACATTAATGGATGTATAAACACTTGGATTCCCACTGGCAAGTCAAACCACTCCAAGTCCTTAATATTATTTTTCACAGTATTCTTGCTCTTCTCAGCCTTTAAAAAATAATTTTGAAAGTGTCCTAAAAGTTGGAGAAAAAAAACTTGGAGCAAAGAGAGTAAAAGGCACGGAAGTGAATTGTTGTTGGGAAATAGATAATAGAATGTAATAAGATGGCTTCTTGGTGTGTGTTTGTGTGTGTAATAGAGTGAGGGTGGGGCAGAATTTAGAGAAAGCTTAAGAAAGGCACCATATCAAGTTCATCTGGGTAGACCAGTGGTGGCCTTCATTTAGAATCCTAACGGGTTGTCTGAAGCAATCTTTCACTTCCCATTCCTCTAATATGCCTCTTTCTTTTTTTCTCTGTTGTCGCTTTCCTCCTCTTCTGCTGACCTACTTTCTCTCCCACATGTACCTTTTTCTCTTTCTTCCTTTCCTTTGCTTCAGTCCTGCACTCAATACCAGAGGCAGTGGCAGACATGTCCCCATAGCACCTTAGAACTCCAAAATAACTTCGTTTAAGTCAAGAATCTACTTGATTTCCTAAAAGAACTCAAGATTTGCTCCTGCCTAGCTGCACAGGAGTTCAGACATCACAATTCCTGTTACATGTGCATGAAATTTACTTGTAGGTATTGGATTATTGTGATTTTAGGAGTTCTATTTCAAGCCCTTGGACGTCCTTCAATGGAAGGTGTAGGAGAAATGATAATGGTCCCAGTGAAGAATTCTTATTAAAAGTGAGTATAGTGTAAGTATAGTTTTTTTCAAGTCTTAACTAAGGACAATAGAAGGAACTAGTGATCAAAGGCAATTAAGAGTAATTCACAATGATTAAAGCATCTGCCCTGCCCATTCCTCTATGTATGATTCTTTTGTGATATTGGGATTACTGTGTTGAATCCAGATTTGGTTAACGTGTTGCAGATGTTGGGGAATAACACACACCTGTGAATAGAGTGAGGGTTTCCTTTGAAGGGATCAATTTTTCTTGGTGTTATTTATCCATTTGGCATTTGTTCAATAAATCAGAACTTAGATTGTATAACAGGGAACATATATCCTATTTGAGGCTTTGTTCTCTTTAGGGATAGATTTTAAAGAGGGCTGCAGGGAGGTGAGCTCCTGGGTAAGAGATGCAAAGATGATGTCTATAATAAAGTTGGCAACCATCACTTTCCTGTCCACAGTGCTTTTTTGCTGAGATAATATTCTGCCCACAGCCCCTGGGACTCACCATTGTGACCCACCTACTCCCAGTACAGCTTGCAGGACAAGTCTTTGATACCCGGTTCTAGATGGGCCAATTAGATTTTTGCTTTTGAGAAATTGGAATTGTGACTATGAGAGTCTGAGTCAATTAGATGACTATGGGTGCTTGAACTGAAAGGTCATGTACAGTCAGTGCTGGAGCTAACTTCAGGGAAGCTCCAGATTCCAGCCAGAATTACATGGAGTTGAGAGAGCTTGTCTCCAAAGAAAAGCAGAATGGCACAGCAATGCAGCTCTAAAGGGTCTAGAGATCCTAGCATTTTTGAGTACTTAGGGGAGGGAATGCAAGCTGCTCTAAAATCCAGTGGTTTTACTACTGCCTTTTAGTGATCTAACACAATAGAAGTTTATTGCTAGCTATAAAGGCCAAATCAAGTGCTCTGGGTTGATCAGTGGCCTTCCAATTAATCATTAAGGAACCTATGATCCTTCCTTTTTTATGATCCTTCCTTTGAGGCTCTGGTCTCCTCTAATGGCTCATAATTTATATTTTTGGCACCGATTAATATGTTAGAGTAAATACTGCTCTGTAGTAGATAAATCATTAAATCTCTGTGGTTCAACTAAATAGTAATTTACTTCTTGCTCACATAAAGTCTAATATGGGATTTCTGGTTGGAGAACACTAATATTTGTACTTATATTAATAAAAATTAAGCTAATATTAACACTGTACTGATAGTAGAACCAATAAAAATACTAATACTAGTACTAAAGGACAAAGAAAAACCCACCCAGAACCTGTCTTACCTGAGGTCATAGAACTGTGATTAGATGTCATCATTGCCCATCTTTGTTGCATCAGACGTTTTACGAAGGACCAGAATGCTTCCCTGCCGTGAAGCAGGGGAAAATTACTGCAGGTAAGAACCACCGTGTTTGCTTTTTAGTTAGGATGTGGTGAAGGCTACATATGATTGAACATGAAAAAAGGAAGTACTTTAAGTGGAAGTCTAAAACTAGTGTGGTCATACCTGAATGTTTAATTTTATTTTGGTTAGAGAATAAACAGGTATTAAAAATTATTTTTAATGGTCTATGAGTCTTTTGGCATTTTTAAACCTTTTCCTATAATTTATTTAAAATAATCAAAATTAAGCTTAGTGAGAAAAAAAGGAGTCATCTTTGATTTTTAGCAAGTGCTTAACATAGGTATGAATTGTTTCTCTTACATTTGTCTTTAATAAATTATAACTTCTAAGTAGAATAGTAATTTGCAAGATTGTATTGTCTACTTACAATTACTCAGATGAAACGACTCTTCTCTCAGAATTCTTTTTGATTAAATGTCTACATTATACATATTTTTTAAAAATAAGAAATCATTCAGCATTATTATTTTCATGTAACAAATACTTATGTGCTAGATATCAGGAATACAGTAGCGAAAAAATCAATAAGTTTGTTCTGAAAACAAGTTGAAAGTACTGTGAATGAACAGTTTCCAAGTGAGAAATTTGTCAAGCTGAGATTTTGCTTTGGGGGAAAAGATGCAGAGATGTGAGGAATAAAGACCTAAGGTGAGACTTCTTAAGAAATGACACTCATCCACGAGCTTGAAAATTTGGAAAGTTTTCTGGTTCAGAAGCTGCTTGCTATCTGGTATTGAAATCATCATCATTCATAATGGTCTCCATTTTCTCTCCCCAACATAGAACATTTTTTTTTCAACATGGAACATTGATTATAAGATACAACACATGAAGAGTGGCATTCTTTAAACTTAATAGAGAGGTGGAAGATGTAGCTTGGATTTAAAGAAATCCATAGAACACACAGGTCAAAGGGCAAAGTAAGTTTGCTTTGTCTTCATAGGAAAAAGTGAATTTTGTTTGAATTACCCTTTAAAAGTAAAAATGGGCAGAAATTCAAGCTTTCTTAAAGCTGAAATATCTTGTGGGTTTATTTTTAATGAATGATATTTTTTTGCTGAAACAACTTTCTACTGGTTAGTCATGAGAGTGAAAGAGAAAGCCTCAAATGTAAATGCTTAGCACTACACTGACCCATTTTCACTGCTGCCTAATCAGTGGGCTGATACTGTCTAGAATGAGCAGGGATGGCCTGAAAGATAAGGACCATCCTTTGATGTTTAAGAGACTATTCCCATTGGTAGCAATTGTCACAAAGAGAGAAAACACTGGCTGGAAGGAAAAAAACTTCCTTTCCATTGTCTATTCCTCTATAATCGCAAAAATAATCTGCTGAAAGTTAGTAGGGGAAAAAATCTACCAGACAACTGGTGCTTTGCCTATACTGCGTCAAATTATTTTTATTTTCTTTCTTTCTTTCTTTCTTTCTTTCTTTCTTTCTTTCTTTCTTTCTTTCTTTCTTTCTTTCTTTCTTTCTTTCTTTCTTTCTGTCTGTCTGTCTGTCTTTCTTTCTTTCTTTCTTTCTTTCTTTCTTTCTTTCTTTCTTTCTTTCTTTCTTTCCTTCTTTCTTTCTTTCTTTCTATTTAATGAATTGATTGCAGTGAATGGTGGTTTTTGCATTGGGAAGAAACAATTGAAGATTTTAAGATTTATTTACAAAAACAAATTCTGTTAGGCTGCTGATGGTGACAGAAGATATTATTTACCGAATGTTTATGATGTGCCAGGTGTTATTCTGCATGTAGTCTAATCCCAATAACCTAATGAACTAGGTGCTAGTATTATCTTCATTGTACAATGAGGAAATGACCAAGGTCTCACAGCTAACATGCCAGAGTTGGAATATGAACCCAGGTGGGTGAGCTTCAAAATGTATGTGAAAATTCCAGAGAAGAGCTCATTGTTGTGAAAATTTAACTTGAAAATGCTTACAAATATATATGACTTGATATTAAAAACCTAATAATAATAGACCACAAATGCCTTGGATTTAAATAATTTTTTTTTCAGAATAGTCATCTTTAGAAAACACTTTCACCATCACTATTTTATACCACTTACTCATCTCGTTTTGAAGAGATTGCAGAACCATTTTTATCTACTATTTGCATGTGTAACACACTTTTGGATGATAATTTTGATGCGGGTAGGCATGGGGCACGAAAAGAAAATAAGGTTAGAATGAGAGTAAGAAATAGTGTGTCTTAAATAAATTCGGGCAAGCCAATCCATTGCTTAGATGTTCTGTATATGTAACTTGGATTAATAGAGTAATATAGATTCTTGGCTTACATAACAAAGATACAAGAAGAAAAATGAGAGAATATACAAGAAGCATGTAGAATGCCAAATACATAGTTACTATGTTGCTCTATTTCACATACATGACATATAAAACTGCATTATATTTTTAGATATATATTCTCTCTTTTTTTGGGGAGGGGATTTACTTTTCAAAATTGGGTCCTCTTTTTCTCTCATATCTCACATATTTTCCAAACCTTGTTGGCTCCATTTACAGAACATATTTATAGTTTTTCTACTTCTCACCATTTCCACTGCTACTGTCATTTCTTGCTTGGGTTAGTGCAAAAGCGAGGCTCATAACAGTTTTTTGTTTCTACCTTGACCTCTTATGATCCATTTGATCCTATTAAAATGTAAGTCAATTCATGCCTATGTGCTCACTTAATATATGACAAAAGAGGCAAGAATATACAATGAGATGAAGATGGTCTCTTCAATCAATTGTGTTGGGAAAATTGAACAGATACCTGCAAAAAAAGAAAAAAGAAACTGGACCACCATATACACCGTATACAAGAATAGACTAAAAATGGATTAAAGACTTAAATGTAGGACTTAAAACCACAACACTTCTAGAAGAAAACATAGGCAGTAAACTCTCTGATATTGCTAAAATTAATTTCTTTTCAGATATATCTCCTAGGGCAAAGGAACCAACAGAAAAAAATTTTAAAATGGGACTACATCAAATTAAAAGGTTTTGTACAGGAAAGAAAACCATGAACAAAACAAAAAGACAACTGACTGAATTATACATTTAATAGGTTAATATAAAAAATGTATAAAGAACTCATATATCTCAACAACAAAAAAACAAGTAATCCAAAAAATCCAAAAAAATGGCATATGACCTGAAAAGATATTTCTCCAAAGAGGAAATATAGATGGCCAAAAGACATATGAAAAGAGGGTTAAGGTCACTAAGCATCAAAGAAATGCAAATTAAAACCACAATGAGATATCACCTCACACCTGTTAGAACAGTTTTAAATAAATCAAAGAACAACAAGTGTTGGTAAGGATGCAGAGAAAAGTAAACTCTCAGACACTGTTGGTGGGAATGCAAATTGGTATAGCCATATGGAAAACAGTCTGGAAGTTTCTCAAAGAACTAAAAATGGATATACCTTTTAACCTAGCAATTGCACTTCTGGGTATTTATCCAAAGAAAATTAAATAATTCGTAAAGATCTATGCATCTCTATGTTCAAGGCAGCACTATTCACAGTAGCCAAGATATGGAAGCAACTTAAATGCCCATCAATAATGATTGGATAAAAACTTTATGGTTCATATGTACAATGGAATATTATTCAGCCTTTAAACAAAATGAAATCCGACCATTTGCAATGACATGGATGGATAGAGGTTATTATGCTTAGTGAAATAAGTCAGAGAAAGATAAATACCATATGAGTTCACTTATATGCAGAATCTAAGGAACAGAAAGAACAAACTAATCAAAAACAGACTCACAAATATAGAGAGCAATCTAGTGACAGCCAGAGAGGAGGAGGATGGTTGGGGTGATGGGAAAATGGGGTGAAGGGTTAAAGAAGTACAAATTAGTAGTTGATAGATGTTCATGGGGATGGGGAGCACGGCATAGGAAATGCAGTCAGTAGTAATGTAATGGCTAAGTGGAGAGACAGAGGAGAGAAAGAGCAATTAGGGGGATTTATAAACTATATACATGTCTAATCAATGTACTGTATACTTGAAACTAATACTAAAATAAAATTTTAAATAATGTAAGTCAAATCATGACTCTCACATGCTTAAAACTCTCCAGTAGCTTCTGGTCTCACTTAATCATCCTTACCATACCTACGTACCACTACATGATCTGTCTCCTTTCCTTCATCAACTCTCTGATCTCATCTATTATTCTTTCCCTTGTTAACTTTGTTCCAGTTACACTGAATTCCCTGCTGTTCCTTGAACATCTGAGAGACAATCCAGCCTCAAGGCTTTTGGACTTGCTGCTCCCTCTGCCAGGAATTCTCTTTCCTCAGATATCCATATGGCTCATTTCTTTACTTCAAGTTTTACTTCAATTCAACATGTCAGAGAGACCGTCCTTAAGGGCTGGGATTAGTCCTAACCCCTGCACTTCTTATTCTTCACATTCTACTGTATTTTTCTTCCATTCCTAGCACTTCTTATTACCTAATTCTTGTATGTTTATTGTCTGTCTTTCTGCCCTAGAATGTAAGCTCCTGAGATGAGAACTGTGTTTAGTTTATTGCTGTATCCCAAGAACAAACAAACAAACAAACAAACAAACAAACAGTGAGTTAGTCCTCATGGTAGTTCTGGATTTGGAATAGAATAGAAAAGGATTTATCCCCGATAGTTTGGTTTGAAAGTAGGTTTCTATAACACAAATTATGTTTGCTCATCACTTAAAAACTTTAACATGATTAAAAAAAATGGTTCTAAGTTTCCAACAGTTTCTATTTTGAGCTGATGATAATCAACGTGATAAAGGAATAGGAGAAGAAGCAGTAACAGTTTGATGTAAATCTATGTAAGGTCTATGAAAGAGAGACTTTTCCTTGTTTCGTTCGTCACTGTTTTTCTAGCTCTTTGAACAGTGCCTAACACATAGGAGGTGTTCAATAATTATTTATTGAATGACTGGACACATTTTGTACATGTTCCCATTAAAAGTAGTCTTATAGAAGAAGCAAATAACATTGTAACTCTCTCTTTTTATTAATGTCACTGGAAAGCTTTCTAAACAGTAAATTTTAATAGCTACACCTACATGCATATTTAGATTATTATGTAAATGGATTTCTCCATTGAAATCTGCAGTGCTGTTCTTCGATATACTGAAGGACCTAGTGTTAATCAGTTACTCTAGCTTTGTTTGTTATATATTCTTGGATTTTTCTTCTGGTTTGTAATTCAGTTGATTTATACTCTTACATATTTTTTGAGCACCCATTGTATGCAAAATATGGTTAGATGCAGTTCTTGAGCTTTTTCAAAGCCCCATGAGAGATGATGGGCTCTGATCCTAAAAATACATAGAAGAGGCAGATGTGAACTAAATTATGGCGGGATTTTGGCCAGGATTTGACAACTGATTGAATGTGAGGGCTACAGGAAGGAGGATTGATTTTCTTTGATCTTGTTGCTGTTCATCTTGCCCTTCGAGATAGCCACATGGAAAATGTCCCTGAACCCCTTAACTTGGGGCCCTATGGAAAAACCTGCATGTGCATGGTGTACAGAAGCTCACAAATGAGACTCACATGAAGCCTTCAGATAATTTTATGGTGTAATTTTCATATTAGGATGTCTATTGTAGCATAGACTGAGTATTATGTGTTTGTTACTTAGATTAAGTTACAACCAAGGTGTGGATAGCATTCTGATCAGAGATTATCAGAGATAGCAATCCTATAAAGATGGTGTTTCTGTGATTACTTATATTGTGATTCATAGTTATTCTACTCCATAGCAGAGTGAATGTCAAAATGACTGTTTTACGAGTGAAATTAGAGATTCGTTAAATAGCATGAAGTTAGAAATGGGTAATTTTCAGATATATTGGTTGGTAAAATATTTCAGCCACTCCATACTTGCATACAAGAATCAACATAATACTGTAGCACTTATCTTTAAGCATCTAATCATAGGCTGAGAAGATTCTTGTTATCATGATGATCTAGTGGCTAGGGCATCTGAGCAAAAGAAAGAATGAAAATAAGAAAGGAAGAAAGGAAGAAAGAAAGAAAGAAAGGGAAAAGAAAAGAAAGGGAAAGAAGTGGGGTTGGGGGGAGGTAGGGAAGGAAAAAAATGAGAAAGAGGGTAATATTAAACATAAGGCTATTTTATTTTTTCTTATTTTTTGGCATTCCTAATTTGCTGAAGCCTTATATCAAGGCTCAGTTGGCATAGTGTACAGTCCAGCAAAGCCCACAATGATGCTATTGTCACTTTAGACTTCTGGAGAAGTCATTTTGGTATTTTATGCCTGGTTATTTATACTATTTTTTCCTCTGCAAGACACTCCTGCTGATAGGAGAGAAGCTCAAGGATGAGAGAAAGCAACTGAAAGTCAAAGGAAAGTAAGAGCAAAGAATCATGAAGGAACCAATAAAAAAGTGAGAAGAGTTAGGGGTGAATTACTGAAAGATATTACTGCTGCTTGGTGCACTAAGGGCAGCTGACAGTTGGCACATTGGAAAATCCACAGCCTTGCTTTATTTATGTGGCAACTGAATATTCTTACTCTAAAATGAGCTTTCAGACTTTTGTTTGGTATTTGATTAAAGAAAAGCAATTCCTTCATCGGTTTTCAAGCATCCACTTTTTTTCAGCCTTTCACATTTTACTTTTGTGAGTGTATTAAAACTATCAACTTTCCATAATATTTAGAAATTGTCAGAAATGGAGAAACATATTGCCAAATTTAAAGTATAAAACATATCCTACTTACTTTAGTCTTTTCTTTAATTACTGTTTTCTGAACTTAAATCACATAACTGTCAATCAAAATGGGCAAATAAAAAGTCCCTACATCAACAAAGTCAAAATAAGATATTTTGGTACATAACTAAATTACATGTTTATCTTCAATATGCCTTATTCATTATCTCACAAAGAATTTATTTGATTTTTGGATATTAAAAAAGCCTTTATAAATGAAGTACTGATTCGTGCTACAACATAGATGAGCCTTGATTTCATTTGTATGAAATGTCCAGAATAGGCAACTCTATAGAGACGAAAAGTAGATTAGTGATTGCCTAGGGCTGGGAAGTGGGATGGGGGTGTGGAGTAGGGATTGACAGCTGATGGGTGTTGGTTTTTCTCTTTAATAAGGGATGAAATGTTCTAAAATTAGATTATAGTGATGTTTGTGAACCATTCTCTTGCATTTCCCTTTAAATCCCAACAAATTTGCACGTAGGATTACATACCACTTTAAGTATTGACATAGCAAACCACATAGTTGCATTTATTGTTGTTCAGTGGTGAGAACTGCTGTTTATACCTCATCTTTCATGAGGTTGGAATGTGGCCAATGATTTTAAATCCATACACAGTGTGCAGTGGTTTCCAGTATAATTAACAAGTGGGAATTTAAATGACTGGTGCTGTGCATCTAGTTTCAGCTAAACCATGAAACCATATTTTAAAATCAGGAACTATAACATAAAGAAAGAAATTATATTTAAATAACAATGCTCCATCCGTAGAAAATCAAAGCCTGTTACACTAACCCTTCATTTTCTCTGTCCTCATTGTTAAGAACCCAGGCAAGTCAAGAGAGATAAATCCCTGTTAGAATTTTTTTCTTCTGCTACCAGTTGTGCAATGAATGTATAAATGCATGCACAAGAAGAGATACATTAAAGGAAATATTCTCTAGGAAGAAAATAATATAGTGTCTAGCATATGGTAGGCTTATGATAAATAAATGATCCAGTAATTTCTTAAGTGTTGGGAATGTTTTCTGCTATATAGAAAGGAGGCTTCAGCTTGAAACTTTTCACTGATACATATTGGCCGTTTCACTATATGAGGGATTCAGGATATAATTGGTGATTTTTAGTATTGAGACCTTTGCTTGTGGGGCAGGAATGAGAGAACAGAATGTAGGAAAGGAGCTGACCTACCTTTTGTTAGTAGTTACACTTTGTTAGCACAGTGGGAAGAACATTGAATCGGTTTTGTTGGTGTTTTTAACATTTTACTCTGGTCTCCTTTGAGATCTGTCAGAAAATTAAAAAATTTTCACTCTTCTGCTTTGAGACCTACAAATCAAGAAATTATAGAAGTAGTGTCCTGAGAGACAAGGACCTTTTCCAATTTAGCAACCCTAGCCTTCCAGCTGATTTTAGTTGTTGAGTGCATCGATACCATGCCAAATTGCTTTGACCCACAACAGTAACGGGAGACAGAGAGATTAGAGAATACAGAGAAAACATGAAGCACAGTAAGCCATCTCTGTAATTTCATTAAATATCCCCGTACTGTATTTTTCATCCTGTTCTGGCACAGAACTTCTAAAACCCTTTGAATTTCCTAAGTGATGAGAGGATATGGGAGCAATAAGTGTCTCTCGTTATTCATAACAAGCCCCTTCTAAACACACCTGAGTTTATGTTAAGATCTGACTTTGGGAAAGCCCTGTGCGTGGGGAACCAACCCTAAGTTTAAGGATTTGAAACTTTCAGCCCCACCTGCAGGGAGGGGACAGGGGCTGAGGAATGAGTTCAATCACCAATGGCCAATAATGTAATCAATCATTTCTATGTAATGAAGTTTTCATGAAACCCCAACAGGCCAGGGTGCAAGTGCTTCCGGGTTAGTGGACATGTGGACATGCAAGGAGAGCAGTGCACCTGGAGGGGGCATGAAAGCTCTTTCCCTACTTTCCCCAGTACCTTGCCCTATGCATCTCTTCCATCTGGCTGTTCCTGAATTATATTCTTTTATAACAAACTGGTGATCTACTAAAATAAAACAAACAAGGCAAACAAAAATATCCCCTAGTGAGCCAGCATCTAACAACATATTTCTCCAGTCAGGAATGTGGTTTCTCCAAATCATCTTTAGGGAAGTTCAGAGGACAGAGAGGTGCTATGGACCTCCTAAAATTTTGGAGTGGCAACATTTGTTTTAAGGTTACATGGAAAAAATGAGCTGGTCTCTGAGCAGGATGTATCATTCATTCACTAATTTCATTCTTTCATTTAGTTCAATAAATAATGGAAGTCTAGTATGTATTAGGCCCTGTCTTAGGTACTGAAGATATTTTATTAAATCAGCACATTAAAATTGATAGTGATGCTAAGAAGAAGATGTAAAAAGGAGCAAAGAAATGTATTACATTATAATTGTTTCTAATCTTCTTTTCTCTCACCTCATAAGAGAATGAAGCCTAGATTATTACTGGCCCAAGTTTATGAAGATAACAATCATGGTGGAAAAACAAAAAAACAAACTGCGAACCATGGAAAGATTAGTGGCACTGCATCAGAAAAAAAGAAAGCTTTACTGGAAATGACAAAAAATAGAAATGAGAAGGGGAAATAGCAAGGAAGGGAGAAGAGCTTGTATAAATTGAGTTAGTCTGAAACTGATTTTGAAGATCCTGAAGGTGAATGGATAAGGGCTTTTTGGTAATTTCTGTGAGTATGGAATTAGAAAAAAAAAGTGTGAGATGGAAAAAAAGGACAGAAATGTTGTTTGAATAAGTGACTCATTCTTTTTGAATTTTCTTTTTAATTAAATTCATTTATTTCTAATTTATTTTTGAATTGATAGCGCATGGTTTCAGAAAAATAAGAGCATCCAATAAAACTGTCTTTTTCCTAATTTATCAGTTTTTCTTTTCTAAGACAATAATAGTTAATTGTTTCTAGTATGTCTTTCTGGTAATATTTTCTATACACGAAAGCAAATATGAATATATAATATTTTCCCTCTTTTTATGCGAGTGGTACCATATTATATAGAGAGTGAAAATTAGAAAAAACTGATCACGCTAAGTATTGGTGAGGATATGGAGAAATTGCTAGTGGGAATGTAAAATTGAACAAACACTTTGGAGAACAGTTTGCCAATTCTTTAAAAAGTTAAATATATACTTAGCATGTGATCCGATCATTCCATTTCTAGGTATTTACTAAAGAGAAGTGAAAGCAAAGGTACATAACAATAGTGAGCACAACTTTTCGTAGCAGCTTTATTTTTAATGGCCAAAGGCTGGAAACAACCCAAATGTCCATTATTAGATTAATAAATGAAAAAATTTAATATATTGATGCAATGAAAGACTATTTAACAATAAAAGGAATGAACTATTGATACAACAATTTGGATGAATCTCAAAATAATTATGCTAAGTAAAAGAAGCCAGACCAAAAAAAAGGGTATATAGTATATAACTCAATTTATATATAATTTTATATATAATTTTATATAAAATGCAAACTTTCTACATTGATAGAAAGTAGATCAGTGGTTGCCTGGGGATAAGGGAAAAGATGAGGATGGGTGCGAGAGAGGAAAGAAAATTTTTGCAGGTGATGGATATATTTATTATTTTTATTGTAGTGAAGGTTTCATGGTTGTATATAAAATCAAAACTTATCAAACTGTGCATTTGAAATATATGAAGTATATTTTCTCACTATACCTGGATAAAAATAATTAAACATGTATCTCTTTTGACTAAGTAACTTTGCTTTTTAAGATATGTAAAAAATAGTTGAAATTGTAAGAAACCGAGAACAATGTAGTGCCTATTATTAGATAAGTTAAATTTTGGTGCCTTCATACGATAGCATATAAATAGTTATTAAAATAATATCGTTCATCTTTATATGCAGAAAGATACCTAAGATATTTTAAGTATAAAAAGAAATTTGCTTGCTGGTGGGGATGTAAAATGGCACAGCCACTATGGACAACAGTTCCTCAAAAGCTTACTCATTGAATTACCAAAGGGCCTAGAAATTCCACTCCTAGGTGTAGAAGAGAATTGAAAACATATGTCTATGTAAAAACCTGTACACAAATATTAATATCAGCATTACTTGTAATAGCCAAAAAGTGGAGACAACACAAATGTCCATCAACTGCTAAATGGACAACAAATAGGGTATATTTGTACAATGCAATACTATTCAGGCATAAAAATGAATTAATCCATGCTATAACATGAATTAATATGGAAAACATTATGCTAAGCAAAAGAAACCAGATACAAAAGGCCACATATTGTATGATTCCACTTATGTGAAATGTCTAGAACAGGCAAATAAATAGCTACAAATGGATTAGTGGCTAACAGGCCATGTGGGAAGGAAAGAATTGGGATTAACTGCTAAAAGGTATAAGATTGCTTTTTGAGAGGATGAAAATATTCTGGTATTAGATAGTAGTGATGGTTATGCAACATAATGAAAATAGTAAAACCACTTAAGTGGAACTTTAAAACAGTTAATTTTATTTTATATGAAGTGGTATATCTCAATTTAAAAAAATGTTACTTAAAAAAACCCACAAGGAGTAAAAGATGCAATGTTATATAAGTAATTCGAATATAATGTAACTGAATATAATTAATATTAATAAAAGTAAAATACCACTTTTGTTTTATTATTTATTTATTGTTTATGGTTTAATGTAACTAAATTTATTTTTGAAAATTTAAAAGGAATTTTATGATCTTTCCACTATATAATTAAATCATGATGCTTCACGGAGATGACTTTTAAGCTTTAGGGAAGTTAACTGTATGTTTCCTGCCTCCTTTGTTACTTTGAAAATATAAGTATCAGGTTCCAATGTTTCAACAAATGAAAGTTACTGTTTATGATCTGGATTTAAACAGATTATAATATATGCATATTTAAAAAATGTTTTTACATGAACTATTTAACTTTATTTTCTAACTTGGGAGTTGATAGAATTTTATCACCTATGTCGAAGAGTGATCTTCATTACCTTCTTTTGTTCTCTGCATTTTAATTAATTAATTAATTAATTAATTATTTTTTTATTATGTTGACAATGGTTAATGAAATCCGATAAGTTTCAGGTATACAATTCGACAATGTATATTGCATTGTGTGTTCACCGTCCAGAGTTAGATTTCTTTCTGTTGCCACATATTCATTTTTGTTTTAAATTACATGCATATGTTAATATATGCGTGTAAATAAATGTGGAAGACTATTCACTGAATTTTTACAGCCATCATCTTTGAGGAGTGAGATTATGGAAGACCTTTACTGTCTAAGTAATACATTTAGGTACTATTTGACTTAAAAAAATACATAACTTTTGTTATCCCTCTCTCAAACCGAGTCAAATAAGCATCAATATTTCATCAGTGGCTGAGATGAGCTCTTTGCGATCACAAAGTACTCTGTGTGGTGGCGTGGCAGCCATGAGAAGTGCCTCCCAGACCTCCTCCTACTGCAGGGAGGATAACTGACCAAAGGCGCCGGCTGTTGTGCTCTGACGTCTGTCATTGTGTTCACGCCAAGATCCATTTCCCCTGGATTGTCCCCAGTCATTGCTCATGGCAGGGATACGAAGCCAGACCCATTTCTGAAATACACTGGACTCCTCTCTGAAGGGCATCTTGGCTGAAGGACTCTGTGTGGGCCTTGCCAAAACTTCTCTCAAGAACTGTGCTGCAGTCTAAGATCTTCTCTCTCTCCTTCACATGGGCAAGATCAGCATTGGCTTGATAGCTCTCCCAGCCTCCCCATTTTCTCTCATCAGCATTTGCCCCAGTGAATTTCTTACATAATTAATTCTATCTTAGCTTTTTCTTCTCAGATGACCTAGACAAACACAAGTAGGACCAAGAATGAGCCAAGAAAAGACTGTGATTTGGGACTGATCCACTAACTATCCAGTGGGCAAAGAGGAAGTTAACCTGATTGAAAGGTAGGGCACCAATAGTCTGTAGTCTAAGGTGGTGACTTGAGTGGTAAAGATTTCATTGATGGTGACCCCTAAATGTCCTGGCTACTGAGAATGCTGTAGCAGATGTGATGATTAAGACATCTGAAAGCTATGGAGAAAACAATGCCTTCAAAGGTTCCAGAACTGGCTGATTACTGCTAAGCTGTATCTATGCCAACACAGGAATAATGAGAGATCCAGAGCCACTAACAAGGATTTAATGGCTAAGTGTGAGAGCCAGCGGGTCTCTTTAATGGCTTACCAAGAGGCCCTTACCTCCTGCAGTGTGAGGGAGCAGACACAGTTGAAAAGGCTGAAGCTCAAAGAGAATTGTATAGATTTCTAGATGCCTGACTGTTCAGTCAAGACAGATCTGTTATATCAAGGTTAGGGTGTTGGTGGAGGAAAATCTGGGATCCTGAAAACTGGGATGAGGACATGTAGATGGGTACCTCTGAGTATATTATCTCTGCAGGATTCCCTTCTGCTCCCCAGATCCTTTAGGTTTGCCAGAGGTGTCCCATCCTTTCCTGGTTGGTAAGACTTAGCATTTCTATCATGCTAATAAAAGATGCCATAGAGACCTCTCCCTCACAAGGAATAAGTGCTCCCCTCAGTAGCTGCCCTCACCTCCTCCCTATGTGATTACCAAAGTTCATACCAGCATAACCAGAAAAGCTGCAAGAATTAGCGTATAGAGACAGGAGCTAGAGGAGTATACCTTAGACTTTATTTTGAGAGGACTTGATAAAGGGCTTATAATTTAACTTTCTCAGGACCCAAGATTTTACACCTTGACAGGAACCTCAGGGAATGGAGTAAACAAGCTGCTAGGATGGTTCTTAGAAGTTGGGAAAAAGTAATGACAACACTTGGTGAAGGGGAAATTTCTGAGCTGCCATTAGTAGGAAGAAATTTTGCAACAGGTCTAGGCTGCAGTGCAAGCAACACTGCGTATTGGTCTTTATGATCACAGGAAAATTAGAGAGTCCAGAACGCATGAATTCTGTGAACCAGGCTCCTGACATTTCAGTTAAGTTTTTAGGGGATCCAAAGCTCAGGAGCATGCCAAGATACCTTCTCTTAAGTGAAAAACAAGTTACAGCTGCTGCTTTTGCCTCTGAATCAGCAGGAGAGGAATTACCACATGGGAAAAGATAATTGGCCCTCATCAGTCGGAAGAGATAGTACTGCTTTAAATAATGAGGACAAGGAGGGAGAAATGTGGGTGGAACCCATGTGATCCACTCACTCAGCTTCTTGGTACTTGCTTGCCCCACCTCACTCCCACCCCCATCCTAACTGCTGATGGAACTGAGAAGGCTATGATTACAAGAGCTCAGACCCCGCAGGGATGAAGGTATAAGTCACGCCACCAAGGAAGCCACTGAGTCTTGCCAAGATGAGGGGCAATTTAGAATGGATGGTGGAGGAGGAGAAAGAGTTCCAGCTGTGGCCCTCGTTGCATATGCAGCACCAGGGACTGTGCTTTATCCTACTAGCTCTCCTTCTCCCAGTTTTTCCCTCAGGAAGAAAGCCCCATAGGGACCATAGAGAAGGTGCTCCTCCAACTTAGGAGATGTGGATCTGTGCAGAGCAAACAAGCCTGTGGTGGCCATGAAAATTTGTCTCTCAGATTTTCTTTAATTGACCCACAGACCATCCGCTGTGCTCTAAAATCTGTCACCGTGTTTGCAACGAGGTTGTGTTTCCCCATGGCCACTCCCAGCCAATACTTGAGTGGCAGGGATGCTAAGGAGGCCCATACTTGTAAGATGCCTGGCCTTCTTTGCAGGGTGACTTTGGCTCAAGGGTTGCCCATTGACTTGGCTGGAACTTTGTTAGAACTGTGCTGAAGTTTAATAAGTAACATCCTTACTCCCTCCCTAATTTTTTCTTCTTTGTCACAGGGAGCAGGCCTGCATCAGAACCTGATGGCTCCTCTACCAGCTTCTTCTCCATTTCTCTCACTGGCATTTCTTCTAATGAATCTCTTGCACATCTACTCCCCTCTTGGCACCTACTTCTTGGAGGACCTAGAGAGATGGCCTGTGGTGTCTAAGGTAAGATAGCAAATATGCCAATCTTGTACATTAAGTCTAGTCAACTGGTAGTGGCTGCCAGGAGTGCTGAATTGAGACAGATTCTAGAGTTGTTTCTGGTCCTTTGTAAAGAATGCCATAATCTATTGGCAAGGTCTGCCATGAGGGCAAGGGAGGAAGGTCTTGACTTATTAGTAGCTATTTCTGAATTGGGATGTTTCCAAAATCTCTTATTAAGAGGGTCATGGTCACAGGGGTATTGTATGTGAAACTTTTGTTAGAGATGAATGATATTCACAATGGTAATGAATGATTAATGGTAATGATAGTGAATGATTAATAATAAGTATTATTAATGATGTAATAATTATGATATGATATAATATATGACTGTATAATATTATATAAGTAAAGATGCTGAATGGTAATTATGAAATAATACTATATATCATTAAGGGACCTAAAGTCATACTAATACATGATAATATGTACTTTAATTATATGAGCAATAGTATTTTCACACTGAAAGTGTCACATGGAATCTAGAAGAAAAAGATTCAAAGTATAAAAATTTGTTTGTGGTCTCTCTCTCTGACTTGGGTGACTGACTGCTCTGATGAGCTGATATGATTGTTTCCTTGGCAGATCTGTATTATGGAGCCCATCATAACATAATGCTGTTCTTAATATTACTCATTTCCTTTTACCTGACTTTATACTTGTCAAGTAACATTTTATTAGGTTTTATAAGCAGATTTTTCTACTAGAAAGAGAGTGTGCTGATCGATTGATATAGATATTCTATCTACCATTTATTTTCTTCCTGTAAAAAAATTTTTTTTAAATTATATAAATAATAGGTGTTTATTATTGAAGATTGAATATTATTGAATATTTTTAAAAGTGTAAAGCAAAATTTAAAGTTCATTTCTTATGTACAGTTTCTTTTCAGTTCTACTTTACAGGAATAACACTTTATTTTTTGTTGTAATGTTCTCTACTGAATATCTGATTCTCAAGGGGCTTTCTTTATAACCTGTTTTAAAGGAATCTTTTGTGTATTTTCACAAAATGAACTAATGAATCTGAGTTTCTAAATGCACAAAACTGAGGGCCAACCCTTTTATTCAAAGTCCTTTTTATCTTCATGAATGAGTCTTTCATTAAGTCTTTTATGATGGCAAACATGCTTCACAAAAAGTGTAAGCTTTAGTTACCTCTCACAGAATATGAGACTAATTTGGGAGAATATGTGTAATGCTCTGCTCACCACATTTTGTGGTTTATTCAGTCTTATGAAGTACCACTCATTTCTTTTTGTGTGAATTGTATTACATTTTAGTTATTTTTTAGGAGTTTTTTTATTGCCCCAAATATAAAGTTGGGGCGGGGGTGAGAGAGTACAAGAAAAGTGACTTTAGTCTTAGTGTGAAGTCAGTATGTATCCACTTCAATAGTTTTAAAAAGAGTTCATGAAGCCAAATCTGAAATTGTGTAGGTTATAGATTGGCTTTTAAAAAAAAAGTTAAAGTTATTATTGGTCATTTTCAAACTCAAAGAAATTACTGATGAGAAAAATTATTTCCCTAAGATAAGTAAAGGTTTTAATGTACATGAAATTTATTTCAAGAGATTTTCCTTGATGGAGAACATCTGGATCTTTCTTGAAAGTGCTTTCATTCAAGTATTTATAGATAACACTTTGAACTTATTATTTTAGGAACAGTAAACATAACTTACCAAAATTTTGTTAATACTATTAAAACAGATATAATTTTGTAGCTTTAAAAAAGCTTAAGTAATGATTTTGCTTAAAGAGGGAAGCACTACATAATTTTCCAAAATGATCAAAACTTATAAAGTACATTCATTTTATTTAAGGTTTTTGTTAAAAATAATTTCATACAAAAAGAATAAAAAATTTTTGAGAATAATATTTTATGTGGGACATGATAAATAATAGTACATAAACCTGGTTAATATGAGGGGCAAATTAGAGATCTTTTCATGTAGATTAAAAAGTACATTTTTTTCCAAAAGCAAATTATTTACTCTCTTATCCCTTTATAAAATTATAATTAATTTTTCTTTTGATTAGCAGGCAAAATATTACCACAGAAATAAAGATATTCTAACATATCTATAGACTTACCTACTCTCTCTCATTTTGATTAAAGAAAACCTGAAATTATTCTATAGCACATTTATTATTTGCCAGTGTTCATAAAATGGAATGTTGTAGAGGCGCTTACAAAAAAATACAGTAGAAATATCTGGGCTGTGATTTAGTAAATATTGCATTTGTGTAAGGTAGTCCTGGAGATGCAAGCCCAGTGTTTGTTTATATTGGCTCTATTCTCTAAACTTCGTTTTCTGATGTTAGAAGTTAGACATGATTTAATAACTATTTGTGACAAATTACTGTACTTTATACTCTTTATATAATAAAGAACCATAGTAATATGGGAATATCATTTCATTCATGGGACCCACTAGATTAGATTGATAGGTTTGATCATCTTCTCAATGATTGTTGCTTGAAGAGCTTTAATAGATTTGTTTTGACCTTTTCTTTTTAAATTTAAGGTGATCCATGGGTTAGGCAAAATACTAAGGTCAGATATAAATTTACACACTGTCTTAATATTGAATTTATCTCTGGCTTAGGACAAACAACCCTCTGCCCTCATGAGGACAGCAGTTTCACTTGTCCTAATGCTGTGATTCTTAGCATGAATACTAAAATTAAAAATTTAGTAAGATCACTTTATGGGTATTTATCTATTCTGCCATTTTGGCATATGGTAACTATTTTTTTCTGGGAAGTTCTAATTTCATTTTTTTGGTCCTTATTTTTAAATACATGGAATGGAACTTTCACATTAAATATGAGCATAGAGGGATGGCCTTTTCATTGTCATTTAAATTGCAATAAAGGTTTTGAGAGTATACTAGCTTCCATGCAAATGTTATCTCATGGCTCAGCCAGATGATAAAATTTTATTAACAAAGTACTAAAATAAACAGTCATTCTAATGGCATACTTTTGGTCTTCTCGACTTCCTTATTTCCAGGTGTGATAGGCCTACTTCTTATAGATTTGATTTAAACTTGAATTTAGAAAGCTAGGCCAACTAAATTTAAATTCCCAAAGATATATCAAATTTTGGGGCACAAATGAAATAACAAAATATACTTATGGTAAGAGCAACTTTTGATTAATATGAGGGTCCATCAGAAGTAATCTGCTTTCTGAAAAATAAGAATCCAAACTAATCGCACATATAAACCAGTTTATTAGATTGTCAGTGATACTTTGAGACATATTCAAGTTATTTTATTTTACTTCATATAAACAGAAGAAGGGAAGGAAGTTTTAAATTTCAAGCTTTGTTCAGCATGTGTGCAGTTAGCATCCACAAAAGCACCATAGGATATGGAAGAATTAGCACCACAGAATTTTAGGACCTAACTGTTAACATGCATCACTGAAAAACTTGGAACATAAAAATGGAAGTAGTACATGGTATGGTCTATTATGAACAATACAAGGTAATTTATGATTTGTTTCCATACAGTACAATACAATCACCAATCAATGAGAACCTTTTAAGTACAATACAGGACAAAAAACACTTTGTACCCTGTTAACACTAAAGCAGTTACAGATTTAAAAACATGTTTCTTGTGAGAGGCAGTGGATTGGAATTATCCTGCCTCCTCAATTTTTAAATTCCGAGTTATGTAGTTACATGATCTCTTAAGAAAGTATTTTCTAATTTATGTCTCTCTACCTCATTGCTGGCAAATGGTTTTTTGAAAACTGAAAGACTTGATGAATTTAAAAAAATAAATAAAAAATTTGATCAAATTAAGTACTCCAGTATGGTGGATATTACCTATAAGATCAGTTTGAAAATGATGCCAATGGTGTTGACACTTGTCTTCCCTTCCATGGAGGAATGTCAAGTACAGAAGCCTTGCATTCTCGATGAACTTCGGTTCATTTCTTTCACCCAGTGCCTTTGTTCTGAAGTGTAACATAAGAGACTTATTCCTTATTCCTCAACTGTTTTTGTAGTGTCATAGGGCTGTTCCTTATGCTGGATTTGACAACAGTGAAAAGGGTTGATATTCTCTCTGGATTTAGGGTAATTTGTGAGCTAAAGAAAAAATATTAATTTATATTTAGCATATATGAAATTTTAAAGGGAGTTTTACTATTTTAACATTAAAAACCCATATGAATATCATTGAAAACCTTTCTGTTAGAAAGCATGTAACAAACCATCAATTTCAAGTTGTGTCTCAGCCAATTTTGGCATATTAAAAGATTACTGTATAAGAAATGTGCAATAAGAATAGATACAGGTATATTCAGATCTCAATGCATTGATGTTAAGGAAAATATACTTTTACTCACCAAGAGAAGAATATACCTCGAAGCATCTATGCAGACACATGAATCAATCATGTGTCTGTCTAACTTCTAATTCTAGAATAGTGATAACAGGGTCATTCAGGAAAAAGTACTCTATTACAGTACGGTAGCAATTTTATGTTGTATATATTTAACAGCAAAACATTTCGGAAAATAGATTCAGTACTATACGGTAAGTTTACAATTCACCATTTCTATACTTGTAATACATGCGTTTATTTGTTTTCCCAGTTTTAAAAAATTCCACTAGACCAACATCTTTCAGAACAACAATCTAACATTAAACAAAACCCTCTAAGGAAGATATTTAGCATCACAGAAATTTGAGAAAAGTCTGTTACTCAGCATCACAAAATACTCAATAGAGCTACATTTAAGATTATTCATGCCATGACATTAACATACCTTTGGGTTAATATCTCTTATTTTAAAAAGGAACAAAGAAACAAACCAAATAATTGACATGGAATTTATCTTTAGTCTCTCTTTGGTAAGAGAAGACCTCTAATAAACTTGACTCCTTTCTGTACCATATAATGATAACTGCATCTATGAAGCAGCATTTACATTTAGTAAAAATATTTGAAACTAGTGATAGAAAAATGGCCACCACAGAGGAAGAATTAAAGTAAAATTAAAGACAAATGTTTTTTCCTTAAGTAAACTGCTCCCAAACAAAAAAGAAAGCAAAGTTTGTTCACTTTGAAATACTCTTCAACTGAAAAACATTCTGGGATAAAAGTTAGCCTAGCCTTATAAATAGAAGATGTAAGGTTTCACCTGAGAAAAAAATTTAACTTCTGAAAAAAATTATCCTATGCTTTTTCTGCTGAATCAGACCCATCACATAAGTTATCTAGTAATTCTCTGAAGAAGAAACAGCTATACACAGCAGCACATCCACTTTACTAATTTAAATTTGGTAATTCAGCAGGCATGGCTGACTTGAGCACAGAAGAAACAGAACTGATTTCTTATTGTTTTAGAGTTACATTAAAAAAAAACTATAATGAAATTGAGTTATGACAGGCTGGCTTAATAGTTTGATTGCCCTTATATTAGACAAACATTTTAATACAAAGTAGTACCAATTAAAAATAAGATAAAAAAAGTTGCCTAAAAATTGTTCAATGAAAAAACTTAACATTTTACACATTTTAACCTTAAATGATTGTAGAGGAACTTAGACTAACAGTTTTGCCATTACCTCATCACTTTTGTTACTCTTGAGTTTTATTTATGTATTATTCATTGGTTATATTATGTAATACAATTTTCTATTAAAATAGTTTGATTACATTATAAGAAGCTTTAGAAAAACACATAAGTAGGATAAATTTATAAAAGGATAAAGAATATTTTATGGATTTTAGACAAATTCTATACAGATAAATAGCTAGTTCAAGGTAATAAAGTGCCATCATTACAGGTAAGTTATTTTTCACTAAAATATTTTAAGGGTTTATAAGAAATTTAACATTATCAGAAGTTTGATAGCATATGGAGTTATGCTCTTAATTAGCATTCTTTTCTAGTCCTATTTATTTAATCTTTTATTCCATATTAGGTAATTTTTACAAATGAGCAGTTTAAAATGATAAAATTAGAATTGTAAATTCTGAATTAATTTTGTGAGGAAAGGGAAAGATGCATAATTTCTAAATGCAGTGATTTGTACATGAGATTCATGTGTTGCTTCTGAACAATCTAGTTTATGTCATAATACGCAGCAGCCAATGTCCCTCAAAATTTAACAGAATATTTAATCCCATGGAAAGCAGGGTCATCAATTCATTCATTCATATATTCTGTAGTATTTACATTTAAATAATTGTGTAGCCTCAAATGAAAAAGACCATAGAAAATCTGAGATAAATTCTTTACATATAAGCACAATAAATATTTTTTTATTGCAACAGTTTATGTATAATCTGTATTGACGCCAACATCTAATGTTAAAGCATTTATATTTATTTCATTTTGCTTCTACTACTCATGAGAGTGTCATAGTAAAATACTATATATTTCTATTTCTTCTTATCATTTCTCTTTGGAGGATATGAAGATTTTTTTAAGCATAGCTATATACTTAGTTGTCTTGGCAGCTTCAGATTTTAAAATAAATTATGATATAAATTAAAAAATAATACAAATGGACATCAATTTACTTAATTGGTTATAACCAATAAAAACTAATTAAAATGTTTGAATATTAATTTTCAGGAATTTAGTTATTTTTGTCAGAAAATCACTAAAATCAGGCACCAGATTAAATGGCCAAGATACTTAAAATGATTTTCTAATTACCACTGGATTAATTTAAAATGTTCCTTAAATTAAAGGTTTTTGAGGTAAAGATGGAGAAGGAAAGCTAAAATTAAATTGCAAAGAATGGTTTAAATTATGTGTTCTACCTATATTGAAAAAAGAAACTATCGGTAGGAAAAAAAGTGCTAGTCTTAACACTGAATTTGGTTTTGAATCTAAAGCCTAGTAAGAGTAATTCCTGGGGACTGAAAAAAAATTAAGATAACATAAACTTTTATAATTGCACATTCCTTTACCAAAATGCTGTGTTACCAAAAATTTTTAAAAAACGCATATGATGTTATTTCTCAAAATCTAAGTACACATAAAGTTTTACCTTTTTCATAATAGTATAGTACAGTTGCACAAATATAACCAGAAAGATGAATTTTAACTTTCTAAATACAGTATAGTATGTTTTTAAAAAATAACTTAGAACCTTTGTCATTATGAAGATTCAAATCCAAATCTTGCCAAAGCATTCCCATAAAATCTGAAAATATCATGAGAGTTTATTTAGGCAAGTTTTAGTAATACTGCGTCATGCAATGCGGACATCATATGCTTTTTAAAAAAACATTGGTTTAGTTATCCTGTTTCAATCTGACTACATATTATCTTTACTTACTGTCTTTAATCACTGAAGCAAAAATATATGTAATAATTGAGTTTTGAAAACAGTATTAAACACTGAAGTTTCTAGCCTTAATTGCTCATTCCTATTAAGCACATCAAAAATGTCTGATGCATAGGTTATTAATTTTCATGCTTCTATTTCTTTATTCTAAATAGAAATGTTAAATGGAAATATATAGAGATAATATAATAAGGACAAAAGGACATTAGAGAACAAAGCACCAATACACAGAACAAATAAAATAATAAGCAATTGTGTGGAAGTTCTCCATATTAATAAATTTGTTAAATCAGGGGAAGACAATAAAATATGGAGAGCTATATGATTATATACTAATTATATAATTATATATTTAAAAATAAATGGCATGCACATAAGGTTAAATTTTAAATATTTTTGTTGTTTGAATGTGATGAAGTTAAACTAGAGATGTGTCTCTTTAAGAATTGAGAACAAACAAATTTATATTGTTCAGAGGAAAAAGAATGTAAGATCATGTCATCTGTCTTCTATTACACCACAGGTTAAACATTGTGCTGTATTACTTCATTTAATTAAGGTGAAATGCTGGTGAAAATATAAAAGTGCTAATGTTAAAATCAGGATTAGTTCAGAGTCATGGAACATTTAATGAGTTTCAGAAAAGAACCCTTTCCTTTTGATAATCTCAACCTTCGGTGTAAAGAATGACTATATAAAAACATAAAAGAAGTGCCCATTCTATAAATTCTTCATCTTCTGAGAGTGTAGAATGAGATATAAATTGATATCCTAGGCCTCTGAGAAAATTAAGAAACTTTAAAAACATAAGTAAAGTCAGGAATGATCACGTATGGTAAATCATTGATAATTTTCCCAAACCCAGAATACTGATAGATTAATCAAAGAAAGGTTAGATATTTATTCTATATAATTTAATGAACCTTCTTATAGTTTCTGAGTGTGAAAATATAATCCCTTGTTGGTAGGTAATCGTCTCGGATAGTGGCAGTATTTAAAAATTGTTAGAGAAATACTTCAAATAAACATTGAAATGCAGGTTCTTACTAGAAGCTGTAGACGTGTGGAAGCTACACATTGTATGTGATATTCAACTATATTTAATCCAAGTAACCCAAATTAATATAAGATTCCACAATCTCTCTTGCTAAGACACACAGATTTTTTCTTGACTTTGCAAAAGGCAGGCAGTTGTATTTACATACTTTAGCTTTTCCCTGGTAGCAGTCCTATAGTGATGACACAAATACCTATGAGAACTGTTTCTACCATAGAATTTAATCTTATATTCTATTTTTCAGCTCTTTTATAGCACTTTTCATTTCCAAAATGTCCCACAATTAGTTAAAATAGTTATTTCTCATTGTATTGCCATAAGAAAGGCAAAGTTAACAAATTGCTTGTGCCGTGGTGAAGCTTCACAGGGTTTTAAAAGATCTTATGTATGTTTTCCATTCTGTAGGCAGTTATCTAGTATTGCCCTATGCTATGTATCTATACCATGTGCTCCTTCGAATCAAACTATATACAGACCTAGCAGTTTAGCTCATGCTGTATGCAAAATAAATATGTTGATTTAATGAATGAGAAATAGGATTGAGAACAAAGAACCTCAATGTACTGTCCCTTACTACCACCCCCACCCCCCCACAACTGAAAAGCTGTGCTTGTTCACTCTTGCTTCTCCACTACAATAGGGTAAGTAGTATTAGTCATTTTACACAATAGGTAGTGTTACTCTCTTAAATCACGATGGCAAAGCCCATAAAGCATGTGTCCTCCAGACTACCAAAGACATGACTGACTGCTATAAAACCTGCTTGTAAAATTTTGAATTACTCACCTTTCCTTTTGCTAAGTATTTAAATTAAAAGTTGTGCTTCAGCATATGATAGACTATTCCTTTCTTAAGCTAATTCAGGCATAACGAATCAAGGAAATAATCTTCATAGCTGTAATCATTAGCATGATTATGAGAAATATCAGAAAGAAATGAAAAGACAGTTACGCATATAAAGCAAAAGGAATTGGGGACTAGTGATTCTCCAATTTATTTATTTTTTTAAATTAGTGCAGAAAAGCTAAGATCCTTGAGAAGATAGTGTTTGAGTAACTAGGTGAATGCTGAAGTTACCAGATTATGTCAAAAGACCTTTTCAGCTCTAAAATTCTATATTGTGATAACTGGTTCCTTCTCTGATAGGTTGAGAATCTGCACAGTATTCAAAGTATATTTTATTTTTAAGAAAAAAAAGATAGTTAAACTCAAAAGTTTGATATTTTGGAACTTTTGAACAACTGTGAATATTAAAGTTTTTGTTAAATCACCATTACTCCTTATTTTGCAATAAAACCATGTAAAGCCCTTTAAATACTGAATAAATCCACTTAAATTTATTCAATGTAATTTAGATGTTATAATATTTTAAACTGTCAGCAAATTTAGTAGCTAGAAATTTGTTCTTACTCTTACAACTTTATATTAACATGTCCCCTAAAGAACAAATCTTACATTTATGACTTCATTTCCAATTTTAAAGAAAGAAACATGAAATTATTTCTTGGAAAAAGAATTCTGGTTTTAAACACATCAGTGGAAAAACAGATAGTTATGACATTAAGTTTGAATCTCTAATTTAAACTGCTATACATGTTAATAAAAACAGAACTATTAATTAAAAAAAACATTTTGATCGAGAAGCAACAAAAACATTAATTCCAAAGCTAGGAAGAAAAAGCTAATTTTTATTAGCCAGAACCACAAATACATGAAAGGGGGAAAGATGATTTACTATCAACTTTAATTTCTGCTAAGCTAGGACTTTTTGAAACCCTTGAAGCAGTGTGTACCATCGGAAGTCAGGCTTTTACCATTTTGACATTAAACTGGTGTCAGAACTCATACTCAAATGGGAACAATGGCCATAGTCTCATTTTTCCACATGGAAACAAACATTATTGGCAGTTAATTAAAATTAAGTACTACAACTAAAATAATGAGAAACTGTTTAGAGAATTCATGCATACTGCTCAAAAGTAGTTAATTGTTTTTATAGTTTAGAACATATATCTTTGAAGTTTAGTTTGATAGCATTGCAAGTCTTCTTTACAGGTTAAATTATACTAATGAGATTTTTTTGGTAATTCAAACGTAACTGCATTTTTATAACAATAAGACTTAGGCCAAATTCTACACTAAAGTAGGCCACATTAATGGGAAATTTCATTTCAGTATTTTTTGAATTATCAGAATGAAATATGAACATGGTAAAATAATTTAGGAACAATGAAAAAAATAAGTGTGAGAGGGAAGAAGGAAAGTGGGAGTTTTAGTGGTAGGCAGGAAGGCAAAAGAAATCAGAAAGTAAGTGGATGAGAGGGATTCAGAGAATGAGAATAATCTGAAACTTTATTAATATTCTCTCAATAATATGTCATTTGTGTGCCATTTCCCATTGACACACAAATGCACCATGTATTATATGGTTGTTCTTTCCCTTGCTGAATAGTTGGATAAACATTGAAATGGCACACTAACATAAAGTTAAGAAAGTGCCTGTGGTGCATGCGTTTGGTATGTGACATAGTGGCTCAGCAACTTCTTTTTTTAGAATCTTAAAGGTGGAGATGGTAAGGATTGAGATGGTCTAGTCAAAAGCCAGCTCAATCCCTTATTTAGCTATGTCAAAATTCAGACTCCTTTTGGGTGAGAATAAAGTTCTCTTGAAAAAGACAACAGTGGATAGTGAAAATTCACCCTTTAGATTTACTGGGATACAGTTTACTATGGCCCACTAGAACCACAGAATAATCTTCGCTTAAATTTATTGCCACTCCCCAGAATCTCAATGAATCTTTGCTTAAAATTACAATATTTAGATAAATTTATTTAGAATATTTAGAAAAACAAAAATACAATCTGATGTTGCTTTCAGTATATCTGCTCTCTTTGCATTTATATAAATTATGGATCAACGTTGAGTGCTCAATAATAAAACTGAGCCCATAAGGTCTCTGTTACATGATTATGAGTACATAAATGCTACTGAGGTATCACCATATAATAAACAATGGAAGTATTCTTTCCAGCATGTTTTGATAATAGAGCTATCATAAAAAGTATCTCCTCATCTGAAATTATTTTTCACATTTACTTTCCAAGGTCAAAGCAGAAATATAAAGTGAAGAAAACAATAACAGTTCTATGGCCATTGCAATTGTTGAAGTGCACTCTGTATCTCTGTTTTTAATAGAATAGTTTAGAATCTCCCAAAAGAGTATCTCTTGATGCATATAACATTAATTAAGGTGGGAGAGTTGTTTGAATGTTAGGAGTACTGTACTGAATATTAATATTAGAGGTTATTTTGTCCCCTCCACTATTACTATAGATTTGCTGCCATGATTTTAGTAGTAGTATGTTTCAGTTAAAAACTCAGTGAAGATCTGCTTATTTTTAACTTGTTTTAAGAAAAGTATCATCAGCAATAGAAAGGAACTATCTACTGATAAATTCAACAACATAGATGATCTTAAAACTGTTAGCCTGAGTGAAAGAAGCCAACTATAAAAAATACAGGTTAATTTATATGATATTCCAGAATAGATAAAATAAAGCTGTGATAACAGAAATCAGATCAGTGATTGCTTTTGGAAATTGGGATGGGAGGAGGGTGGGAGTACTGACCGGCAAGGGATACATGGGAATTTTCTCGGGTGAGAAAATGTTCTGTATCTTGATAGTCATTGAAACTGATTAAATGGTATGTTAAGATCTGATTATTTAATTTCTTAATTATAACTTAATTAAAATGTTAAAAAGCATTACTATTAAACACAATATTCTTGCTGGAGCATCAGAGGTTGAATGGCATTTTTTCTTTTTTTCATTTCAAAACTTCTCTCTTCACATTGTTCCATAGAGAGCAATATATCCTAGAAGAGGAGCCACGACTGATACCTTACCTCATGGATTTTACATAAGGGCACCGAACCACAACAGTTTTTTTACTACTGAAGAAAAAAAAAGACAAATTATTTTATGGAGCATACTAAATGTATCAGTTCTAAGAAAGAACATAAGACATGTTTAAAATGTAAACTGGAACCCCAGAACAGAAAAGGTTTTCCAAGTCAGATTTATCATAGTGAAAATATGATAAATATTTTTATCAACTAGATTATAAAGCCATAAAATCAATAAAAACTTGACTCAAATGCTATTTAAAAGTGATCATGGCAGTACGACCTTCATTCTTCTTTTTGGTTTTTCAAGGATGAGTAGATACTGGTGGACTAAGTAATATACCATGAGTATTAAAAGGAGACTGAGTAACTGAATACATTTAGGTGGGAAGCAAAAAGTATTTTATCTTATGCTACTTGGTGCATAATCAAGTATATATATGGTATGTCACATATTAAAACTATTTTGAATGCCTGCGACTGCAGCCTAATTTATAATGATTACCTTCCATTACAAATTTAAGGAGCCACATGTTCATCATCTTTAAAGAGGTACATTCAGGGTCAAACTATCCATTGAATTCCAAATTTCCTACAGCAATAACCTTATTATACTATCTGACAATTCTAAAAATAAGTAAAAAAGATTCGACTGGTTCTAAGAAAAAAATTGTAATATCTTATAGTAGTAGTGCCTATCTATAAGTAATGACACTTGTTCTTGGGGAAAATTAAAACTGTAATCAAAAGTCAGGTAATTATTTCTCTAATTCATTTCTTGTTGTGATTTTAATTCAAACCCACCAAATATTTATACTGTTGTAAATTCACATTTCATACAAAGACATCTTAAATATATAATTTTACTCTTCATCATCGTCTCCACTTGAGATTAGAGAAAAAAAAAGTAAGCAATTTCCCTAGCACAATGCCTGGCCTATGGGAGGAAACTCAATAAGTATTTGTTGAATAAATGAATGAATGCTTTCATTTCCCTCAAATTGTCATTTCCTACCTCACATAGTGACTTCTTACTGCATATTAAAAATTCAGTATGATTGAAAAGGAAAAGCATAGGCACATCTTAATTAGTAAAAAAAAAAAAAAAAGCAATGCTCTGAAACTATTAAGCCACACATCATTATCACTGCTACTGACATTGTGATATAAAAATCACATAAATATAACTTGACGCAATTGTAAAACAACAATAAATTGATATATGATAACCTATGTTTTTAGCTATAAAAATTTCCTTTTAAAAACTCAATTAATGAAATTAAAGAACATTGTTTGCACCTCCAGAATGAACAATAGAAACTTAGGTAGTTAATAGAATAATTGTGTGATGTTTCATGTAAATATCTAAGATAGTAAACAGTTAAAAAGTTCATAAGTACCAAAGGAAAACAGAATACCAAGTACTAGAAGATGGAAAAAAATATAGTTCAAGATTATATGAAATGAGGAAAAGCTCAGAATCAAGATGATGATCTGTAGGGGCCTCTTTATGACAGTAACTGGGGTCTATATTATAATGGTTCTTAACTATCCTGATACCAAGGGTTAAAGTGTGTATCAATTATCAAAAAGCTTTTTTTTTCAAAGTCAGAAATGACCTATAAACCTAATCTTGTAATAATATTTTCAACTTTAAAATAAGCAAGTATGAAAACTCTTCTAGCTAAGAGAAGAAAACAAATATTCTGAATGAAGCCCAAGTAGTATCTCCCACTCATTCTGAATAAACTAGACATTAAACAGTGGAAGGACCACTTTGTAAGGTCTAATTCAAGCTCTGAAATGACTAAGTGATTTTGAACAAGTCACATGACATCTTTGTTAGAACATGTGAGTGTTACCTTACTCCAAAGAGTCTTTCAGGGAAAAAAAAAATCAAAGTTGATGGCAGATTTAGACAAGAAAGTCTTAAGATGTCAAGTCACTATAGATATTTGCACTGACTAGGAAACAGGTGAATATAATCCTTTTAATAGTGGGGAAGTTGGTTCCCAAATCATGCAAACTGCCTAATCACCTTAAAAAAAAAGAAATAAAGTAGTTCTGATTTCCTCCAGCAATGAAAGTATGCTTTGATATTTTCCAGTCTGTGGATGGCTTATTCATTTTCTTAATGCTGTTTTTGATGAGCAAAAAATTTTTTGATGGTCTAAATTATAATTTTTTTCTTTTATAAAAGTTAATGCTTTTGTTTCCTGTTCAAGAAGTTTCTGCTTATACAGTTGTGTACCTTTATATTTGTCTGAAAACAGTTTCAAAAGATTATAACTAGCTCAACTCCCTTGCTACTGTTACACAGGACAGTTCTGTGGTAAAAGGAGACTCCTTTCCAATTTTGCATAACTTTGTAATACTTTCTGGGGAATGACCCATTTTATAAACTGGAAAGAGTTAATAGTGGTTATTAATTTTTATTAAATGCATATTATGTGACAGAAGCTTTGCTACCAGCTTCAGGTATATGAAGACATTGAATGTTCTTTAAGAGAATTCTGGCTGACTACAGATTCTGTGAGGGCAAGGAGCATTACTTGTTATTAATACATCCTCAGGACCTAGACGATTACCTAGCCCATAGTGAGTCATTAATAAGTATAAACTGAATGCATATTGAATAAAATTCTTCCAATAACTCTATAAAGTTATACAATTTTCGTAAAGTTACACAATAAGTGACAGAATTTTGACTTGAATCCAGGACTGCCTGGCGGCAAAGTCTCTGCTCTTTACTAATCTTTACGAAGTCTGCTGAAACAGCATGGTGACTCTCGAGGGACCCAGCACTTAGAAATACTGCAGAAATTATGGCTATTGCTTAAGAAGAAGGTAGAGAAAATGGCTTAAAACTATTGTTTTATTCCTGTCATAGCAAGAAGTAAATGTGGAACTTCTGTTAGGCTCCTTGTTGATAATCCTAGGCATATTGATCTTTTTATAACTATCTGGTAATTTGTGTAGATTGAGCCAATATGAAACTTTTATAGCCATAAAAATGTCAGGAGAGAAAAATTCAATGTGCATGTAAAAATTTAAGAGTTCAACCTGCTGATTCCTCAGTCATGATGCTATACAGTTATGGTTAACTGGGAATATGAGGAGCAAGGTCATTTAATAGAATTTCATAGTCAACAGAGCTTTAACCACAATGCTTTTAATCCTATTGAAATTCAATTCTATTAAAGCTTGAGTAAATATAATATAGTGAGCATTGTTAAATTTTGTGTGCAAATGAGAATACTTTGGTGCTCTAGAATCTTCATGGTTAGCAACTATAATCACCCAATAATGATATAAATAAAGATGTGGATTCTTGAGTTAATTTGATAAAAATTCAGAACACCCCTTTCAAACATGTTTTTGGAAAAGCCTGCTTCCAACTTATTATGTGGTCATTTATCTCTTGTTCATAATAGTGTAGGGAAAACATTCTCTAGTTGATTTTAATTATTAACTGAACTTACTATGCAAATAAAATATGAAGTTTTATCTCTTAAAGTCTCTAAATAACATTTTTAAAGGCTACACTGCAATACAGGTGCCATGACAAGACGTGTCCACAGCAGAGGAAAATATCTATATGCTAGACATTAGGATCAATTTCTGGAAGGTTCACTAAGGTGGAAAGCATAGGCAGTAAGACTAAATAATAGAGAGGGTCAAAGACTCAATAAGTACAAGCAAAGAGGCTGATTCCAGGCAAGTGGTTTTTATATACTGAGCACCAATATAATGACTTGATATGTCAGGACCCAAACTGATAGTAGACAGAGTGCAGAACCAAGCCTAAAAATATGACTAAAACAGGAAATACCTTAAATGCATTTCAAAAACTATTTAACTATAAAAACATGTGTTTCATTTTACCAAATTTTGATGTCAAGTTTACCATTTAAAAGGTCTATAGTGTTATTAAGAAAGCTTCAATGAGCAGTGGGCTCTTTATAAACCTTGGTATTTTATTAGACTGTTAAGTGATCTATAACAAGCCATTTAACCTGCCTATATCTGTTTTCTCCATCTGTTAAGTGAGGTTAGTGATACTGAACTAAATTAATTTAAATTAGTATTTGCATTAGGATAAAATGAGATACAATATGTGAAAGAACTTTGAAAAATATGTTAAATTATATATAATTTAAAGTACATATTTTTTACATTTAATTGAAAAATATTTCAGAATTAATGGCCCATTATAAAAAAACTTTCAGGACAAATGAATCTTTTGTACCAGTTAACTAATTGAATTTATCCAGTTTTGGTTCTTCATTGCAATGTATCTACAGTGAAAATTATTACAACTTCTGATTTACTAACACAGTCATGTTAGAATCAGGCTTATTTCTTTTTTTGGTTAAGACATTGGTGAGATATTCATAGTTGAGAACACTGAATGGATTTTTATAAATCTAGACATAGAGAAAAGGAGTTTGTGAAGATATTGTACATGTGACGAGAATGAAATAAAATTAAAGTGAGGATGAGTACATAAAAGCCTAGGGCAGGGTGGACAAATATGTGCTATAAATGTCACTACTCCTTGCCTTCCTCTCCCCAATTCAACACCCTATGCACACACAGAAATCACAGCAGTCTTTTGTGATGAGCCTGCATGGGGCTTCACAACCATCTCCCACCTAGAGCTCAGGAAGTCATTACCACTTGAATACAGTAGGCACATGAGATGAAAAATAATTATTATTTCCATACTAGGACATCAAAAGAGATTTGGCATGGGAAGATAGAGTTAATGTTTAAAATAGTATCACTATAGCTCTCTAAATTTCTATCAATAAAATATATTTGGAGCACTATAACAGAATGTAGATACTCATATTTACAGAATAAATTGTTAAAGAAAAAATAACATACAGCATTTTATGATAGACAGCTTCAAACACACTTCTTATATATACCAACACACTGCCAGACACATGGCAGGTCATCAGATTAACACCTGTTGAATGAAAAATGACAGTTTGATTAAGCTCCAAAAGTTGCTTTGATTCAAATAATTTTGGACATGGCACACTTAAAGCAAATGGCAGTGGAATATTTTTACCCTCCCTATCATAGGTCCTGGCATAGAGTAGTCACTGAATATCCATTCAGTAAAGAGAATAGGATCATTTATCTATTAAGGAAGAAAAAGGACATTTCCAAAGAAAAATTCATGATGTGCAGGAAACTAAAGATCCCATATTCTACTACACCTTAATTTGTCAGTCTTTGAAATAAAGTAACATAGTATTTCTTAACAGATTTTTAAATTATCACTCTGATTCCCACTTGTCGCCATTTTGTCTGTTAAGCACTGTGATCCTGAAGCAACCAGATTTCAGAGGCAAAATGGATACAGCAGCAGTGGTATTAAGTGAAGAGAGCTAATTTCAGTAATCAGCACAGTGCTACATATGGAAGGAATAAAAGAGGAAGAAATAGTTTCCGATTTTAAACTTAAATTCAAGCTAAGAAGATAGGATTGTATATGGGGAACTAAGTTTAAAATTTTAATTATATTTAATCAAATTTTAGGCTGTGTCTAATAAACAGTCTTTTAGAATAAGACTTGCCTATTTAAAAAGCTTTTTGTGTACAGGGCCAAGAGAGATATATAAAATTGAGTGGCAGGGTCAAAAAGGGGAAAGGGCAAGTTCGAGAAACAGTACATGGAAACACGTTAGTAAAGCAACCGTAACTAAATATGAAGGATGCCAAGAAGGAAAGAATGGCCAATAAATGTCAGATAAAACAAGGAGGATCTGGGAGAAAATGAGAAAAGTCCATAGAAGGAAGTCAAAGGTAACTTTAAGAAAAGTTTCACTGACTCTAGGGATACAGAAATTGAAAGGGTTCTTAGGGATCATTTACTCTGATCCATGTCCCCACAATTGATAATAAGCAAGCTGGGCTCCACAGAGGTTAAATGACTTGCCCCAAGCCCAGGTAAAAGGTACAGAGCAAGGGATTCTGAATGATAACTCAGCACCCTGACCACTGTACCACATTGCTGCACACCAGGAGAACAAAGTCAAGGCCTTAAGATTCTCTCAATGCTAAGAGTACTCAAAATAATAGTCCCCAAATACACAACTAGAATTGTTTTGGCTTTATTAAGTATAGCACAAATATAGCAAGTAATTTAGCATTCACATTCATTTTATAGTTATTTTATAACAAAATTAAAACTGACTTGTTTAGAATTAAATTATTGAAAATCTAATTAAAGAATCAATTTCTGTGTTTACCTAAGATTGATTTTTTTCACATAAAATATCAAAAATTTTCACCAAATAAAATGTAGATTTTATGTAATATGTCTCCAGTCAAGCAAATCACCTAAATGGAAGGTATTGCTAGAGTCCCAGCTTGGTACATTATAAAATGTAATAAATGGGTCTTTTTAAAAAAATGAGTCAAACAATAAATGGTGATTAACAAACCAAATTGCACATAGTTACTTAATGACTCAAAGGATACCTTAAATAAGAGTACAGCTTAATAATAATGACAATAATGCAAACTAGCTTTAATTATTATAAATCAAAACAGACATCCTTTATTCTAAGTAAATTTTATACTGTAACCTTTAAAGTAGGTAAATAATTGTCCAAAAAAAGTTCAGAACTTGAGAAATTTTCAAGCTGGAGTTTACTACATGAAATAAAGATTACTACTGACAAAATATTAGTGCCTAGCTTATGGTAGAGACTACAGAGGAGAGGTTAAGTTCTAGGCTGCTGACAGTGTGTGCCCTGAGGATTGCGTGGCACCAAGTGAATTTCTGTAATTTCGGAGTGATAATGGTGAAGAAATGAAGAAAGATCTTAAATAGTGATGGGAGCACTGCAAAGAAAAAAAAGTTATTGCTTAGTATGTTACTGAATCAGATACACCACAACTTTTTCACTTCTAATTTTATAATGGAAATCAAAGGAATCATGAGATTTAATTCTAAAGAATTTTCTTTGAAGTTAATATTAACATATATTGAAGTGGATCATTAAAGAACAATCCGGATGCTAACAAAAATTATGGAATCATTGAAAATTGTTCTAAATAAATGGCATTTATCTGAAAAAAATTATTATGAATACACTGATTTTATAAATTGTTAAATTCATAAAATGAAGAGTCAGTTATCACTATTCAAGAATCACAACCAACTAGTCTTTGTGTTGGTTTCAAGATAATTTAGGCCAAGAAAAGGTAGATTTTTTTTTGCTACATCAAAATCATAGGCATAATACTCATAATTGTATCATTTCTGGTTATTTAGAAGAAAATTACTTGCAGGATTTCAAACTGTATTGATCTCTTTAAAAATTTAATAGGAGACAAAGAAATTTTTTGAAGAAATCTTAAAAAAATAAGTTTTTAAGAATGTTTCTTGGGTTGAGGTTTTTCTTACTGCCAATGATTTTGAAAATAACATTTGAAACACTCCATTTGCAGATAATGCACTTTTATTTATGCTATTTCCTCCCAAATTGTTTCTGATAAAATTGCTTAAAGGTGAACACCTTCATATTGTACTAAACAAGATTTTGAAATCATTTATAGAACATTAACACTGTCAAATTCAAGAAAATTTTTCAATCTACTACATAAATAATGTGAAAACAATCCTAGAATATATATAGAAAAAAATCTATAGAAATTCTAGGATTTACACCTAATTGCCCTGGTAACTCTAACCTCAAACCTTCAATAAACAAACAAATACACAAACAAAACAAGTACAAATTATCCCTCTGAAATCCCTTAAGTCTCCTGGGGAATAAGGGCTAGCTTTCCTTGTAAATCAGTGGAAAGCTTCTAGGATAAAAATATCCTTCATTTTCAGTCACCCAAAGACTATGAGGATCTCTTAATAAAAGCGCAATTGCTTTGCAACTGTATATCTTTTTACATGTGATAATTACAATACTGGATACTATAAGGGATCAGACTTGAAGAGCTAAGTGATAATGAGTAAAACCCATTATGGATGGGAGAAGGGTTAGGCAACTATCTTGCTTTTTTTAAAAAAAGGTTGAGAAGTAGAATGGTCATTGCCAGAGGATAATGCAGGGCGATGGGGAACTGTTTTATGGACAGTTTGTTTTCTAAGATAAAAAGTTCTGGAGATTGGTTGTACAACAAAATGAATGTACTTAACAATATACTTAGAAATGGTTAAGAATGGTTAATAATAAGAAATGGTTAAGAAGATAAAGCATGTATTTTTTTAACTTTACGCCTACAGCACCTGGTCTTCCTAGGTGGTCTTCCAAGTACTAACCAGGCCTGACCCTGCTTAGATTCTGAGATCAGGCATGTTCAGGGTAGCATGGCCATAGAAAGTATGTATTTTTTTTTAAACTACAATTTTTAAAAGGTGAACAAGACCAGAAAAATGAAGAATTCAGACTAAGGATATTTTTTTCTACTTTTAATAAATTATATGTTTATATCTAAAAAAAAATCATTGAGAAAATTCGTTTGAGATTTAGAGGGTCAACCTGTGAGAAGGCAAAAGACTAATCAGTTATGAACTTGACTCAAGCTGGAAAGGCTCATAATGGTTTGGTTATGAAATCTGGGGAGCATGCGGTTTAGTGGTTATGTGTCAAGTAGTTTGAATCTGAGCTTAGGAGATGGGGGAGAAACTAGCATTACGAGTGATTGGTGCCACAAAGCTAGCCAAAGTGAGTACAAAATCTTAAATACTTAGACTTATGCATTTAGACTCTCTGTGTTTAAAGTGAGCTCAAGATATTACTTGTTAATAGCACAACCAAAAAATCATTATCCCACAGTGTTATGGCTGATAGAATTAAAACCTAAACAATTTCAGCTGGAAAAATGATACAGAAGGAAGAATGCAAGTCTAAGTTCATGACAAAGAATGGCCTCCAGACATTTGTATCAGAAAGAGCAAGACAAAAATGGCAATTTCTGAAACACACTCTGGACCAAAAAAACAGAATTTCTGGTGGTGGGAACCAGAACCAACATTTTTAATACATGGTGTACACTAATGTTGAGAATGACTTAAGTTAATTTTAAAGGGAGAAACTGCTGTCATTTTAATGGAGGCTAGAACTCAGAGACAAATGTTGAGTTTAATGCTTAAGGATATTCTTGATGACATCAATATGGCCATGATTCTTTGAGTTCTTCTGAGGCACACTGACAATTCTCTGCTTTTAATGGAGGGACTATTGGATTAAAGCAATCTCTTTGAAGCACTAGAAGAGACTCATTCTTAGGTGAGTCAAATGGTACTTTGTGCTGCAAGAGCCAGCTGTCTGGTTAAGTTTGAAATTTTTAGAACTACACCGAGAATTTTTATACCTTCAACACAGGGATGACAAATAGCAAGTAGCTGACATAAATGCTGGTCTTCTCTCTTTCCTTCTAGATGCAGATTTCAAATTCTCAACAAAGCACTTTAGGGCAGCCAATCAATTGTAGTAATAAATAAGATGAAACCAACTGTCATTACTTCTCAAGAGGCAGGGAGAGGTGGGTGGGGAAGAACTGGGCTCTTTATAATTTTATTCGCACACATACACACACTCACACACTTAATATTTGTACATAGCAAAATTTACTTAGCTAAGTATTTAGAAATGTGTAGTATAGTTTATAGACTTTGGTATAATGCATTTCAATTTAGATCTCTCTCTCTCTAAAAGGTATTATTATTTGTTCACTTAAAACTTGGAAATGTTACAGTATCACAAGAAAGCACAGATGACTGGAAGAAGTTACAAGAAAAAGTGGACCCTGAAAGTGAAAATGGAGTTTTATATTGGTTCATACTGGATCCCTGAATTTATTTGTTATTGCCACAGCTACTCTTCTGTATTTTACAAAGCCTTCACACTCTCAAGGAGAAAATTGCACATATTGTTTGCAGCAATAATCAACTTACTTGGAAACTTGTTCTCTAATTTAGAAAATTTAAGATAAAATTTAAAAACTATGATTTTTTTCCATCTCAAGTTAAATTAGTGCAAGAAAAAATGGAGAATAAAAATGTTTTACTGCTTTAACCTTTAAATAGAATTTAATCTAGGTTTTTATAAAGATATATTTTATTTGATAATAACCAATTATCGGTTTTCCAATTTACTGTACAATCACTTATGTCTTTCCAAATAAACCTGTAGCAGGTTACTTCTGAAATAGCAATATAAATACTTAACTTATTCACATAATTGTTCCTGAAAAAAATGATTAAAAGTGAAAATTTTCTTATAAAAATTATAAAAGCTAGACTGAATTTTACAGGGCAACTTTCATAAAACCTACCCTAATTCATTTAATTTTGAAAACTACGTTGTTTTGCAAAAACAAGGAGTGGGAGGAAATGCTTTTACTTAATATGTTTTCAGAATAATACCAGAAAAATTGATATCACACTTTATTCAACCAGGTAAATAACAGAAATCCTGAAGTTCCAACTATTATTCCCAAAATTCTGTCTCCAGATTCAAAAAGAATCTTCAAGATAGTAATAATCCAACTTTTTTCCTGACATTTCCTTTTATGTATCCTACATTAAGTGCATGTCTAGTCTCTGCCTTAAATAAGTCCAGTAATGGGGAGGTAACAAGACTTCTTGAAGTTTGTCCTCATGTTGAGCTGAAATCTATAAATCTACTCTCTTTATTCTGTCTGAAGCCTACTCAGATTATAATTCTAAGACTTAAATTTTTTTATTATTTTTTAAATTTTTATTTATTTTTTAAAGACAAATTTTTTAAAACATAAGATTTAAATTGTAGCTATAATACAGATAGGATAGGGAATTAAAATGTTATATCACCTGTAATGATCCTTTTGAGTTGGTCACTATCTCTGTTATGTAAGTAGTTAATATTTCTCACAATTAGAAATTCATTCATTGTTTTGGAACACTAACTGAATGGGTAATAGTTGCAAAAAGAAGTTAATGAACTTATAGAACTACCAAATACCTATAAATGAATTAATTTAGTATTTCCAATAGGATGTGATCCACTAGAATGAAAGCTCTAGTATAGTCATATATATTAATTGTATGGATATATTTGTTATATATATATATATATATATATATATATATATATAAAAAACATGATTTTATTAATTTTGATCAGTACAGTAATTATATATCTATAGGCTGGTACACATAATATAAATTATTTTTAAATACGCTAGTAACATTTTCAATATGCTCAATGAGTATCTAGGTGAAGTATTTCTAAATTTAAATCAGTGGATCCAATTGCTAATTTTCAAAAAGTACCACAAATATACTAAAGTATATATGTAGTTTATCTACACATACAAGTAAGACACAGGAAGATGCTGAAAATATATGTTTTTAAAAGAAATTAGTATGTATTTTACCATGTCTTGAGAGAATCAGAATTTTAAGGTTTAGCCTTTATTTTCTGTTTAGCTATTTTAGTAATTATGAAAAATTTGAACTACATGACATATGTAAAATTATGACTATTTCTAACTTCTTTTTAAGTCCTAATACTTAATGTTCACTAAAACTTATATTAATTCTTGAGTATAGAAATTATTCACTTTCCTGTACTAAGATTTATATACCAGAGTTACTTAATAAATTAAAAATATGCTTCAGTCTCCATAAATTTGAAAGCTTTTTATATATGGATTCATAATTGTTCATTCCTATCAAAACTATCTCAAGACAGCTGTTCAGAAATCAGAGAAAACTAAATTATTAAATGTAGTGAAAAGATAAAAAGAGAAAATATTTTTTATCTAAACTGTAGTCAACTTATAAAAAATGTTGCTTCTAAGATTTGTAAACTTCTCAAGGAAGAGTGAATAGCACCAAAGTCCTTCTACCAAGATGCCACAGTTGTTTTGACTAAGTTTTTCCTTCACTATCTTTTATAGCTAAGGTAAAATCATATCAGCTTACAGCAGTGGTTCTTAAAGTATGGTCCCCAGATAACAAAATTTTAGTCCTCTTCTCATCCACCCTTTCCCTATTCCGCCAATCTACAGAATAAAAACTCTGGAGGTGGGACCAGCAATCAGTTGTTTCACTGACCCCTCTAGGTGATTCTTTTTTTTTTTCTATGCCTACAGCATCTGGTCTTCCTAGGTGGTCTCGGATCCAAGTACTAACCAGGCCTGACCCTGCTTAGTTTCCAAGATCAAACAGGATTGGGCATGTTCAGGGTAGCATGGCCATAGACGCTGGCTGCTTCTTAATCACACTGAAGTTTGAAAAACACTGGCCTAGAATAATGAAGAAAAATGTCTACCTGTAAATAAGACAGTCATCTGTTAATCCTGCTGTTAGAAAAAAAAGAGAAAACTTAGTAATTAAATATGAAAATGAACCATGTAGGAAGAGCAAGATGGCAAGAAAAAGTGGCAAAAAAAATCAATAAAACTCTAATAGTGATAAAATTTATTTCCAACTGATTTAACATAACCATTTGTGTTTGGTTCATGAGAATGAGATTGTACACCCACGGTGAAAAGTAATTTGTCTCTTCTCTTAAGGTTAAAATTGAGATGACCCATCTACATTCTCATTTGATGTCTTTTAAAAATTACTAACATTCATTTGAAATGGTTGAAATTAAAGGTTCAATCTGTAAACTCTTTAACAAATAAACTGCATTTATTAATATCATACTTTAATCAACTAGATGAACCCTCATATCAGTCTCTTGGTGGAACTAGCCTCATATATAGGGAACAGTTTTGGCTAAATGGATTCTCTGTAATCTGAGGCAGATTTATGGTGTTGTTTGGCAGTCGATTGGGTATTATTAGGTGCCTAACTTTCAGAATAAGTCTTAAAGGCAGTATGGCCTGAATGAGCACAATCTTTGGCTTGTTGTCAATTTGTGTTCAAATATATTAGTTTTGAAATATCAAACCAGTTTCTAAACCTCTGGAAAATTATATTAAAATGGAGATAATAGAGTTGTTATAAAGATTAGAAATAGTATATATAAGGAGCCCAGCAATTCTTCGTATGTGGTAGGTATTCAATAAGTAATAGTTATTAGTACAAATACACTTTGACTCTTCCTTTTGTTATTACCTTCTCTTTAAATATAGTCATGGTGCAATTTTTCTAAAGGCTAAATTCAATTCTGAAGTTACTTGTCAATCGTGCTAGTCAAAATATTTTCTGAAGAACCACTGTGTAGTGAAAGGTTGGAGTAACTGATCTTTCAGTCCATATCATCCCAAGTGGAATGTTTTCTATTCATCCTAAAAAATGTTACATAAAAACATGGTAAGAGTGTTGAGATTAATTGCATGACATAATAATCCTGCTTTCATAAAGTCTATAGATCTAGTTCGTAGGGCAATTTTTAAATTTTCAAAGAGCAGCTTTAGACTTTATTGTGTTTCAATTGTCATCTGAACAAATAAATAGGATGGAGTGGGGCCGTAGTTGTAGTAGGGGAAAACTGTGTTCTTACCCACTTCCAACAGGTTACAGTATATGAGAAGGAGGAAAAGGAAGAAATTAACAAAATAAATGTATATATGCACTTAAAAATATACTTTGGTTTCTTTTAAACATTGTCTTTGATAAACAAATAGGCACCAAAAAGAGACATCTAAGGAGAAAGATGTCACTCTTTTTAAATCTTCTCTATTGATAGTGGTGGTAGCACTGCATGCTGGAGGATTGGGGTGACTAAATAAATGCCTCTAAGACAAAAATCTTGTTTGCTTCGTCTCTTATATTCCAATTATCAACTTTTGCAGTTTTTCAAGACTAAAACCAAATAAACAAACCCATTATGATGTTTTATTTTTGCACACTTACGGGCCCTCTAAAGCAAAACCATACTGTTCACAGTTCAAGGTCCTCCCTGATTTTCTTTGTTAAACATCTTTATTTGTAACATAGGACAGTCAATTGGACCAAGGAAATAAGGGTCAAAAGCAGAACTTGATCCTCAGGGACCACTGCAAGGTAGTTGCAGTGTGTTATTTATCAGCATAATTTATGGTTATTTCAGAAACAATGACATCTCAAAAGTGATGTTCATTTAAAAAGTCTTTTGCCATGCAGAACATGAGAAATAATTACAGAATGTATAGAAACAAGTGATGCTTCTACACCTTTCCTATTCACTTATAATGACAGATCTAAAATTGTGTACAGGATAATGTTTTCATTTGTATGTTTAAAAAGAGAATGAGACCTCATATAAACAATAAAAATATTTCTTAAAAAATTTAATCCATAGGATAGTTATGTAGTTAGTATACAACTAGTTGGTTCTGTGTGGCAAAAGAGATACATACATGTTATAAAACTGACACTTCTGCATGTTTTTTGGGGTATCATCACAGGTTGCTGATTAGTTTTTAATATAAATCTCTTACATTTTCCAATTCTGGTATTCTCCATCTATTTTTTTCTTTCTCACTCCATTGATATACAATTTTAAAAGTTTAGAGTAGGAGGGAACCTTAACTTCTAGCATGATCTTGTTCATTTTTTCATATAAGAAAGTCATACAACAGAGGTTAAATTATTTGCTTAGGGTCAGGCAGTACATTGGCAGAATTAGCTCTTATTATTTTTTTCCACATGCTCTTTTAAAGGTTAAATAAATAGGGATTTAGTTTTGAGAATGACTTATTTCTCTCATTTCTGTTAGAGCGATTTCTTTTGTCACAGGCAAAATAATCAGTCACTACCTTTCTCTTCTCTTTTTTCTTTTATATTAGCTCCCTCTGGGCAACATCATCATCAAATCTACAACGAATAACAAATAATATCCTGAAGAAGAGTATTATCCCACAGAACACTTTTCTCTAAGGAAAATAAAACACTAAATATTTATGAATATAGGAGTCTCAGATGAAAGAAATTCTGACCTTAATCAGATCAAATATAATCATCAGATTTATACCATTATTTTTATAACCACAAAAACCAACAAAAGTTCTTTTTCCTCTAATCTTATACTTAACTTTCAAACACTAAGAACATTTTTCTTAGGGATCACTTTCCATTTTCTTTGCTCCTAATATTTTCTAGACAAGGACTGATGAAAATTTTGAATAGAATACACTTACAGAAACCAAGTATAAGAGGGTAAAATGAGAGGACAGATAACTCCTTCTCGATCTTAGAAAAAGGTCGATAACATTCAAGAAAAAATTGTATACTCCATCTAAGTGAGTATTCTTCATGTTCACATGGCAAACTGAATTCACTGTAGCAGCACTAACAAACGTTTTTATTTACTGGTAGATGCTGCTACGCTCAATAAGAATAAGCAATTTTTCACAAGGGATATTAAAAAAAAGGTAAAGTTTGGAAAACAATTTACTACAGAGCACCAACAAAGAAAACTCCTTAATTAAGTATGGAAAACTATTAATATTTTTTAAGCCTAAATTTAAGCAAAACTCACTCTTGAGGATGAATTTACCTTCTTTTTGACCCATCTCTTTAAATAAGGAACAATACATATAAACCATTTTAAGCTTAAACAAGTAAAAACCTGAAGATCTTTACCAATGTTATATATTCTGCAAAGGATAGTTATTTGTCATTAAAAGAAAAGATGCCAAAAATGCTTTAAAAATATATGAGGATCCTGTTTTCTAACAACACCTCTTTCACTCTACAAACAGAAAACTATGCCACTAATTATGGAGATATGATTCCAAAGTTTAAACCAATGCTTTCATTTTTTAAACTTTTAAAAATTTTCATAAAATTCAGATACCAATTCATTGAAAATATTTTCTCAACCCATATGTTCTTTAAAATATTCCCGTAGTATCGGATCTTTTATTCTAGTTGCTTTCATTTATAACTAGATAATATCCTTCAGGGTTTCAAGTATGGGACATTTAATTTTTCAGACAGTAATATTTCCTGGTGGTCATTAGAAAGGTGACCTTAAATGCCCCCTTGATGTGAATAAAAAGAATATTATTACTTTTTTTTGGTGGGGAGGAAGAGTTGGGCAACTGTTAAATCAGCTTTGTTTACATGTTCAGGAATAGTAATTACGCTAGCTTCATTTTTGAACACAAAAGTGATAATTTGTTAAAGCTTTTGAATATCGGTGTTTTTCATTAGAGAACATAGTTAATCTAAAAATAAAATACCACTTGGTTAAATGATTTAATATCCTGTCAGCCCTGAACTGTACTCTTTCCAAAAGTATTACCAATACTTTTTTTTTTTTTCAGAGAAGAAAAGAGGGGTAATATGATAGGAAGGCAAAGTAGTTAGGAATAGAGGAGGTAAACTGAATATTTACACATATTCAAATATATATAGTATTCATATTTTAGGTAAATACCAGTGGGATTCGTTCAAAATTTCCTTGAGGTTCCCTCGGTGTAATAACAGAGTTCAAATTAAATACGTTACCTAGATCAAACATGGTATCTAAGTAAAAGCAAAAAAAATTCACTTATAATGACAGATCTAAAATTGTGTACAGAATAGTGTTTTCATTTGTATGTTTAAAAAGAATAGATGTATATACACTTATGCTTATATATGCAGTTACTCTAGTAAGATACACAAGAAATTGGTAACACTGGTCGCTACTTTTCACTTTCTACCCACTGGTAGCATGTAAATTCTGTTTTTCCTATTCAAAAATATTGATTAAAAAAGCACAACTAAAATAAATTCAAAACACTTAAAAAGTAATGCCAAATAAGAAACAAGACAATTTTTTTACATTACACAAAAAATATACTAAGATATATGTTGTTTTTCTAAGAGCCACCTACATAAATTTGGGTATATTTCCTTTATGACAGAGTAACTGTAATATAAAACTCAACTTTCACATGAAATTACATTGGGAAAAACAAATTTTCCCTGTACTTCATTGCTACAATACCGTGGACTATGGATTATCTCAACAGCATCCTAATATCCTTATTCTCTGATAGGCTAGCGATTAGCCACTAATTCTCTGTGAAATTTGAGAATCTTCAAGGAAACTTCAGGTAGATTCTAACAATCTTATTTGGCAGTGATAAATATTACACCTGTATTATTCTGTTGATAGAATCAATTTTAAATTCTTTGTGGTTTGCTTTAGATTTTATTCTACCAAAGATGTTTTGGTGTTTTGGTACAGACTTCAAACTATGTGGTGACTAAGCAAAGCCATTCCATAAAGCTTGAAATCGGATTTTTATAAATACTTCCAATGAAAGACATTGTTTGGAAACAAGCAGGAAAAAAGTCTGATGAAAAAAACTTTTCAGCACACCACTTAAAAATTCAAATCAAGTCCTATTCACTTAACTATTAAAATAAACCATAAAACAAAATGGTCGTACAAAGATCAGCTTTCAATGGTAGCTGCTTGTTAAAAATGAGTGTCTGAGGGCATATTCCAATTTCATCCTCTTCAAATTGTGCAGCTCAGATAAATGTTTATTTTACTGAAAATATTTGCAAAATTACAATATAAATACATGATCATATTAAGATAGGATGACTATTTATAATGTATTCTTATCCATAGATATAAAATGAATGCAGTAAATATAGCATACTCTCGAATTGTTAGTACACAGTGTTTCTTAGTAAAGTACATACAACCTATTATTAAGCAACAATTATCTAGTTTTCAAATGTACATCTTGGGAGTTTTTAGGATGGAAGGATACACTAAATACCCCAATACCCATTTTGGTTGGTGAAAGTTAGTTCTTAAAATTTTGAAATGATACCACATTAATCTTAGCATTTGTTGTTAGGCTCTTTGCATTTCCTCATTCTGAAACTTTACTTTTTTAGTCTGAATGTTTTCTTAATGAACACCATATCAGCCAACCACACTTTTAATTCTAATACAGTTATCATGTACTGTCTTTTCATTAAACACATATCAACAATAAAACAGAATCATTAAAAAAAAATTTTGTCAGCCCAAATTCCCAAAATCAACTTTCAGGGTATTATGGGGAATCTCAACTAGATATAGTCTCACCTATAATATTAATCTGGGCTAGAAAGTTTTTTATTGATTCTAAGCCTTAAAAATACAAATATGAACTCTACTTTAAAATTCTTTGTTAAATGTATTGGGATTTGTTTCAAAAGCATCTTCTACCCTTCTGCATTACAGATTTAATGGAAACTTGTAACTACAGCAGTTCCAACACAAGCATATGCATGCAAGAGATCACCCTACAGATTCTAACTACATAGTTATTGAAACACATCCTACCCGTCAAGTGGCATAAATGTACATCTTTTATATACAAAAGGTAAAGTGCATTATTAAATTAGTGAACTGACAGATTGTCTGCCTGGACCATATAGCTTTCAAATAGACAAATGTGAAATTCTCGCATTAGAACCAATTACTTCAAGAGGTTCCAATTAGCTTTTCCACCCTGTCATTCATTTTTTGGCCATGCTCTTTAGTGCAAATAAGCTTGTGTTTGACTCAAGTTTAAGGGACATGGCAGTATGGGGCTTTAACAAGAAAAATTATAAAATGTGGCAGAATGTTAATACTTTTATAATACATTGCATCTTTTGCATATAAGCAACAGATTAATGTTGCTTTCAATTGCTAGGAGCACACTGCCAACTATTATGAGGAACCCGTTTCCAAATTTCATACTATTAGCTTATATTATTACAGTTTGAGTCTGTACCACATTATGCTTGATTATGTGCAAACATCATCAGTGTTTTAGAATTATACAGTGAACTAGTAATTTTGATTACTAACTTCAATGCTCATTTTTGACTTGTAACATCTGGTTGCCTTAAGAGTTTAATGTCTTCAAGGCAGGGATCCTATTGTTTTGAAGACCATGTACACTTGCAGCTCCATTTATGTCACAAATGACAATAAAATATATATTGCACAAATAAGAATAGTAGCTTATTTTATAAGATACATGGCAATACATGTCTTAATACCAGAGTTTTAAACTGGATCTTATTTGATTATGGCTAATGAATGATTGGGAATTTTAAGTATCAAAATAACCATAGCATCATTTCATTTTTTAATGAATACATTAACTATGAAAACATGAAACAAAAGGACTGGCAGAAGGCTTAATGATTCTCAAGGATATTCAATTGCCAGTATATATAGTATATATGCATCTATCTAATCTGTAGCTTTGAGATGGTAAAAACTTTGAAGTATACATACAATGTAGAAAATTTAGCTGCTTTACTAATTCTTTACTTAAATAATTTACACAAGATTAAACTAATATTTATATACAATGAATTAAATATATTTAAGTCTGACATAGTATTGTGTGTATGTATATATATATAAAATTCATATGTACATACACATGTGTATATATAGACACACACTCAATCTTATCAGACTAAAAACCAAAAAAATTATTTAGACTTAATGTATATAAATATTTTAGAAGGGAAGGTTTTTAAGAGTATATCGTCATAGCAGTAGTGATGGGAACACTCAAATGCTGGAATATTCATAGCTCCAGTTTTGCCAAAATCTGACAGGTTGATTATTATTAATAGGCACTATGATGGGCAGCAATAACAATCAGTAGTACAGTAATTCAAGTGCACACCGCTCCTTCATATACCAAAAACCACTTTTATCAAGCCTACAATAGTTATTTTACAGTTAGGACTGTTTAAATATCCCTGCTACTTTTAGAGTCTCAATACCCACCATGTGCTATTAATTCTAGAACTAACATTATTTTTTAACCTTCAGTTGTTCCATTGTGATCCAGATGGTCCACGATTATAATGAACTAATGACATTTCTTCACACTACTTGAGAAAATGTGAAATACAATCTGTAAACCAACACCAGCATATGTCTGGATTACTGATTGCTTGTTTTTAAGAATCATAAACCAGTGAAATTAGTTTGCTTAATTCATATCATAAAGTTTTCTTAATAATCTTAAATGTATTTGGGGACAAACCTCTGAAGGAAGAAAATAATTCTGAATTACCTATAGCATATAAAAGAAGAGCTATATTCTGATCTCAATCCATGCAGCCAGCTTTCATCAGTGAGAGCTACATATGGGGGCTGAAATCAGTGTCTTAAACGTGGTTATATGGACTTATTGTGTGGGAGGGGAATAAAGCCAAATTAAAGCCACAGTAATTTCATTCAGAATAAAATGCAGCTCAACAGATAAAAATTCAGTCACTTAACACAGGGTGGGTTGGTACAGATATATACTATATCCACTCAGTTAAAAATTGCTGGGGACTTCCTGGAAAGTAATTTTTAATATAGGTAAATGGGTGAGTCTTGGGTCAAGTAAACCTTTTTAAGTATTATAAAGAGCACCTTGGAAAATGCTGAATTTTCCTTTCAAATATGTTTATAACTGATCTTCAAATAATATTTTTTCCCAGGCTGAAAATTTATATTCTAATTGCTTTTTAGAAAAAAAACAACAACTTTTTTCCCCCCTGGAATTAAAACACTTGTAAAACTCAGGTTTATACTGGAAGTGTTGACACGGTTTTAAGGGTAGCAATTGCAAAAGTGCTACTAAAAGATATTATTACAGATGTATTTTTATATCAGTTAACTGGTGCACCAACCCCTCAGAAATAGTGTTAAAGAAGCAGCATAAAATATAACACCTTGAGTCTATGATGTATTTTGGGGGAAAAAACCTCTCACAATCTTCAAATTAGCATGAAAAGCTAAAACACCAAAATTTCCATAGCAAAGCCATAGGATGAAGCCTCCCACTCAACAGAGACATAAAAGTAATTCCTGAAACTTTTGAAAGTCAGTAAAAATATATGATACAATAAGCAGAGGTGTAGATGGGATTGTAACTAACTTAGAATAACCAATTAAAACTCTCCTATGGCTTTGATATGGCAACTGTAACTGTAGGGTTACCACAAATTTTGAAATTATAGAATACTATAGTAACTCTAAGATTTGATTCTTTAATGGTACTGGTTCATGTTCAGTTATCCAATGGACAATTAATATACTTCTACTTGTACTTTCATAAGTGAATATATTTATACTATACTTAAGGTCAATTTCTGTTTCTGTGGTAACTGTCCTACAGGTAAGCTTGGCAGCTTTTAATGAAGTAAGAATGAAATATTATTTTGGGAGAACTTGTTAAATAGTAATTCACACTTCCATATGAAGTATATGTATCTTTTTTTTTTCGGGATTATTCATAGTGCAATGTAAGTCTTAAGTTATGGTATTTAGAAGGTCAGAATGTCACATTTTGTGCTGATCTGCATACTTCAATAGTCTGGAGCAGATGAAGCAGCTAAACTATTTAGCTCTGGGAAGGTTGTAATTCCCATAAGAATTATAGCATACTATGCATAACATAACATGGAAATCAGACTCCTTGAAGTATAAACTACTAGAGGTATTACTAATAACAAAGGGCCAAAAAAGAGGAAAAACTTCTTCAAATGCTTATAGATCAGTACTTTTAGCCAATTTATGATTTTAAATTTTGCCTGATGGAGTTCAATTTCACTCTAGTCGAGGCATTCTTGTTCTTCACCACTGGCCCTTCTGCCATCCATTCTCCTTTCTTTATGGCTGTTGCAAATTTTCCTCATCTCTTCTTCATACTTGATAAAATTCTCCCCAAACCTTGTCCAAGCTTTGAATGGAACAGTAATAGTATTACGGTAAGGTGGCCTCACCTCACTTACCTTCAGGAAAATTCCATATTTATTAGAGCCCACATCAAAGTAGAACCTTTTATTGTCCACTCTGAAAGAAGTTCCCTCTGGAAGTTCAAGTGGGTCATCGTCTCCACCTCTTCGTTCTTCTATGTCCCCTTCGCCATAGTCTTCAATTAGCTGAACCAAGGCATCACGAAACTCAATCATTCCTTGTGCTGGGAGGACAATTGTCTGCTCTTGGCCCAAACTGTGGCCAAAATAACCTATCATGCCAGTCCCCCGCATCATGGTTTGTCTAATCCTTAGAAAGCGACCTCGCTGATTTTCTTTCAGATCTAGATAATATTTCCTATTGTCCCTCTCTATGTAGTCTGTTTTAAGGACACTGTGAGGGTGCTCCTCGGACCCCACGGAGACTGGTGGGGAGGGTGCCGAGTGCCTCTGTCTCCTCCTGGAGCCTTGCTCTCTGCTGTGGCCATGCTCTTGCCGGTGGCCTTTCAGGCCCAGGTGGGCGTAATGCTCGATGAAGTCCCCTAGACAGTCCTTCAGCTCCGCTGCTACGGACAGGGAGAGGGTCAGTTTACTCTTTCTGATGTTGTCCTGCCGGCCTCTCCCTATCCAGACTTCGGCTATCTTTAGGAACCGGCCCCGGGAGCTTTGCTTCACGTCTAGGTAAAACCTCTTTTTCTGGATGTCCACTCGTCTGGAGGCCAGCTCCTGGATTTCGGCTGCGCCCCCAGGCTGATTAGGGGTGGCTGAAGCCGCGTAGTGGGGGTAGTGGGAGTGCTGGGCCTGGGGATAGAGTCTACTCTTGTTTAGGCCAGAGCCCCCTACATTCTTGCCTCCGCGGCCGCGGCCGCCGCCGCCTCCCCTTCGCCTGGCTCTTTCCATCTTCAGCTGCAAGTGACAAACAGACACACGGGGTGGAGTGGGGGAGGGGTGTTGAGAACAATCGCAGACGCCCCTCGGCCTGCGCTGCCCCCGCCTCCGCCCGGGACCCCCACACCGGGCTCGGCTCCCACGGCGCCGGCCGCCCCAGCGCCGAGCTCCCGGCCGATTGGACGGTCCGCGGCGGCGGGCGGCAAACCCAGTTCTGCACCGCGTACACAGCATCCCTCCGCCGCCCGTGGCCTCCCGTCCCCGCTCGCCGCCGGGCCGCCCGCCTCGGGCTTGGCAGCACCAGGGTCCCCAGCCCGCAGACACTCACATCAGCGCTGCCATCACCGCCGTCACCGATGCCCTTCACGACCGCCGCCGCCGCCAGCTCTCGGCCCCTCTGCTGCAGCCAACACAGCCGCCGCCCCCCGCCTGCTCCCCCGCCGCCGCGTATCGCACCGCCCCCCCGCCGCCGCCGCCGCCGCCGGAGCAGCCGGGCAGGGGCATCGCCCGCGGCGCCCACCGCCGCCGCCGCCGCCCCCTCCTGCGGCCGCTGCGGGGGCCGCTGTCTCTCTCCGGGCACCGGCCCGACACCCGCCGGGGAGGGGAGGGGGAGGCGGGGAGGTTGGCGGCGGGAGGCGGACAGTGGACCCCGCCTCCTCCAGCTCAGCCCGCTGAAGGGAAGAGGGGGTCTCGGTTCTCCCTCGGGGCGCTGACCGAAGCCCAGCGCGTGGGTATTGAGCGTAAAAGCGGGGTGACCGGACTAGTGTGGAGATGGATATGAGGATCGGGGTGGAGAGAGTGTTCTGACTTCAGGTTCCGCGGGGATGTAGGACTCTGGCGGCCCACCAGCACCCACACAAAGACTACACTTCCCAGGGTGCTTAGCACCAGCGAAAGACCCGTGCGCATGCGCACCCGTAGTCAACTGGGCTGTGATGGAGAGCTGAAATGCTGCGGAGCGGAGGACGGGGCGGGGCGAAAGGGGTGGAGAAGGTTGTTCTCCGACAGCTGATGTGTATCGTGTGCGTCGTGACGTTCCCACGTGCACTCTACAGAGGAATTAAACCCTTTGGAGTTGGTGTCTAGCCTGCATGTCTGGGTTCCAGGCTCTTCTGTCGTGGCTTTCTACAGGTCATCCAGCTGAAGAAGACCCGTTAAAGTAGCTCTTCTCAGGGTAATGTGACCTCCCCACTCCTGCTTCCGCCAGCCCCAGACCCTGGACTCTCACTCTAGCCTTTTCGGACCCTGGAGGTGCTCAGTTTCACAGAGCAGGCCTCCGGGGGCGGGATGGTGTGGGTTGGTGTGGTATGCGTACGTGTGTGTGTTTTTGTGTGTGTTTCCTTATGAATGGATATCCTCCTCCGTCCACCTCCTGACCACCCAGAAAAAAGGAAACCTGACCGCTTGCAGAATGTCTCATCTGTCAGAAAGTGTGCTTCCCTGCCCCTCCTTCCCCCGCCTTTTGTGAGCCCTTGGGATTCTATCCTTGCTATAAGGTCTTTACTGCTGCAGAAGGTTAGCCACTCCATGTTTACACAACAAAGTCGAGGGAAATAACCTAATCTGTGTAATTTAGCAAATTATGTTGGATTTCCGGAGTTCAAATCATTCAGTCCTTAATTTTTTTTTTCTTTCTGGCTGAATCCGAGTTGCTTTCTGGATAGCTTTGAGTACGTAAAAATACTACTCTCTAGGGAAGAGGGTAATAAAATCCTTAGGATGCAAATTTAGCAGTCTTTAAGTCAGAGTACTTCCCTTTGTTAAATTTTAGGGAGTTGAAGGTCGGCTTGGGTAGGGCAGTTCAGATTTGTTGTCATTGAATAGAATTGTCTAGGCTGTTTATATAAATTTGGAAGTCATCTGTGTACTACAAATAATTTCAGAGCTATCAGACTAAATGTAATCTTCAAGGGAGTAATTGTAGATAGAAAAGAGAATGAACAACGTCGTTACGGGAATCTGGAATGCTGTGATGTTTAGAGATTGGCGAGGTAAGGAAGGACCATCAAATGGTACTGAGAAAGAAGTCTTATTGGCCTAGATGGAAAATCAAGAATTGTCACAGAAGCCTAATAAAGCAGGAGCCCCCAACCCCTGGGCTGCATCAGGTGGTCTGTTAGAGACTGGGCAGTACAGCGGCAGGTGAGCTTCAGGGGAGAAAGCGAAGCTTCATCTGTATTTGCAGTCACTTCCCAGGGCTGACATCACCGCCTCAGCTCCATCTCAGATCATCAGGCATTAGATTCTCATAGGAGCACCAGTCCCTGGTACCAGAAAGTTTGGGGACTGCTGTAAAGTGTTTCGAAGTGGGTATGACTAATTGTGTCATATACTGCTGGTACATTGAGCCAAATAGGATTGAGAATTGACTATAGGATTTGGCAACATGAAAGTCATTGATAACCTTGATATGAGCCCTTTTGGTGGGGTGAAATGGATACAGTGGTTTAAGAGACAGTGGAAGAAGTGGAAGTGGAGATGCTAGTGTAGCTGACTTTAGTATAGCTCATGGGAAATATATATACCTATATATGTATATTTATATATGTATTCAGTTTCATAATAGCGTGGGCCAATTCCCAATTCCATAGATATATATATTTCCATATATGTATATTCATATTCCTCAATTGGCAAGCTGGAGACCTAGGAGAGCTGATGGTATAGTTCCAGTCCAAGTCTGAAGGCTTGAGATCCAGCAGAACTGATGGTGTATGTTTCAGTGTAGGTCTGAGTCCAAAGGCAGGAAACGACTTAGTATCCTAGCTTGAAGACTGTCAGGCAGCGTGAATTCTCCCTTACTCAGCCTTTTTGTTTTATTTACATCTTTAACAGATTGGGTGGGGCTCACTCACTTTGGGGATGACAGTCTGTTCTACTCTGTTTACTGATTGAAATGTTAATGATATCCAGAAACACCCTCACAGCTTACCCAGAATAATGTTTAACTAAATATTTCAATGTTCTGTGGCCCAATCAAGTTGATATTATAAATTAACCATCACAGTAGAGTATATGGGCATAGATGTAATTATGTAAATAAATTTCAAGGTAGGAGCTCGGGTAAAGTCTTTTTTGTTTGCTTAAGTGAAATCTGAGACTAGGTCTAAACTGAGAGTGAGGATGGGAGCGTGGAGATAGGATAGGTTTAAGTAGAGAAGGTATGCAATAGAAGGGGAGGGATAGTAAACAATTAGTGAAAAATTGTAGAATTACTAGGAAAAATAAGGGCCCATTTGAGGTCAGTGGTAACAAATTTAAGGTGAGACCACTCAACATGATTGTGTTTTTCACCTGCTACATTGATTCAGCTGCATAGATAGCCACAGGCATGAGTTGGCAGAAAATTTGTTTTTATTCCGGGTTAGAGTTTTGCCAAGAGAGAATAATGCAACTATTGATGGGCAATGAAGTCAAGGGAGTATGCAAGGAAGTGGTTATAATTTAGTAATTTAAACAGCTCAAGGAGGAAGTAAGAACTTCTTGGGGGTGAGGTGAGTGAAAACAACCTCACAGAATAATGTTTAATTAAATATCTGAGCACTTGTGGCCCAGTCAAGTTGCTGTTATAAATTAACCATCACAGTAGAGTATATGGGCACAGATGTAATTATGTAAATAAATTTGGATTATAGGTCCCAGCTAGATTAAAAGATTGTTTGAGTTGAGTTTCTAGGGGTAATGGACTTAAAAAATAGAAAATGTTGATTGGAAAGTGAGATGTTTAGAATTGAGAGTATGGAAAGATTTAGTCACTGGTAATGACATGGTGTCCTCATGTAAACACATGGGTGGAGCAAGGTGTAAGATTATCAGAGGAGGCCTAGTCATAAAACTGAGAGACACTGTCTTCCTCAGATATTGTTCATCAAAGGTTGTGACCCACTAGACAAATAGAGGGGAAAAAGGTAGGATATAGATATATATAGCTACTGTACTGATGGTGATGAAAATGGTCCATTAACACCCAATTCAAATACTGTCAATTTGATCTATATATCTAACACTGGAAAATTAAGTATTGAGTTACATATGGCTACATGGAAACTCATAGTCAACCTATAAGCCCTCAATAGATTTCTGTTCTTTGACCAAAGTGTTCCTTTAAGAGTGGCAGGTGATGTGAGGCATCTTTTCTTAGTTGTCAAGTATGAAATTCATCAGCAAGAGCTTATTATAATGCAGCTTCTGTAGAAGTTTATCTTGTCTGTCTTATTTATTTATTTATTATTGGTTAATGAAATTTGATAAGTTTCATCTGTACATTTTAACAGTAAGGCATATATATATATTTACATTGTGTTTTCACCTCCCATAGATTGATTTCTTTTTGTCACCACATATTTGATCCCTTTTACCTGTTTATCTTCCTTCTCCCTCTCCCCCTACCCTCTGGTAACCACTTGTCTATTTTCTATGTCCATGAGTCTCTGTCCTGTTCATTTGTTGCTTTTAGGTTTATATCCCACATATAAGTGATATCATGTGATTTTCAACTTTTTCTGACTTATTTCTCTTAACATGATTATCTCAAGTCCATCCATATTGTCGCAAAGAGCAGTATTTCATCTCTTCTTATAACTAACATTCCATTGTATATATGTAGCACAGCTTCTTTAGCCAATCATCTATTGTAGGACACTTCGGTTGCTTCCATGTCCTGGCCACCTTGAATAATGCTGCTATGAACATTGGTGTGCAAATATCTTTTCGGAAATGGGTTTTCAGGTTTTTGGAGTAAATACCCAGTAGAGAGATTGCTGGATCATATGGTAGATCAATTCTTAGTTTTTTTGAGAAACTTCCATACTGCTTTCCATAGTGGCTGTACCAATTTTCAGTCCTGCCAGCAGTGTATGAAGATTCCTTTTTCTCCCTATTCTCTTCAACATTTGTTATTACTTCTGTTGATTATAGCTATTCTAACAGGTGTGAGATGGTACCTCATTGTGGTTGTGATTTGTATTTCCCTAATAGCTAGTGATGTTGAGCATCTTTTCAAATATTTGCTGGCCATTTATATGTCCTCCAGGAAGAAATGTCTGTTAGGTCCTCCGCTCATTTTTTAATTGGATTGTTTGTTTTTTATTGTTACTGAGTAGTATGAGTTCTTTGTATATTTTGGATATTAGACCCTTATCAGAGAAGTTGCTTGCAAATATATTTTCCCATTAGAATGGTTGTGTCTTTACCTTGTTGATGGTTTCTTTTGCTGTACAGAAGCTTTTTAGTTTGATGTAGTCCCATTAATTTATTTTAACTTTTACTTTGCCTTTGAGGTCAAATTTATAAAATCCTCTTTAAGTCTAAGGTCCTTGAGTTTAGTTCCTATGTTTTCTTCTATGCATTTTATTGTTTCAGGTCTTATATTCAGGTCTTTAATTCATTTTGAGTTAATTTTGGTGTGTAGTGATAGACAACAGACTAGTTTCATTCTTTTGTAGGTGGCTTTTCCATTTTCCCAGCACCATTTATTGCAGAGACTTTTCTTTCTCCACTGTATGTTTTTGGCTCCTCTGTTAAAAATTATTTGCCCATATTGGTTTACTTCTGGGCTCTCAATTCTGTTTCACTGGTCCATGTGTCTGTTTTTCTGCCAATACCGTGCCGTTTTGATTACTGATTACAGAATCAGTTCTGTAGCAAGGGGGATGAGATTTTCCTATTGGCCTTAAAGTAATTGAGTTTCATTCCTGGTACTGGTGATGAAGTCAGTCTCATTCAAAAAGCTTTGCTGTTACGCATCAAGAGCTGAGTTGGGGACAGCTTAATGGGTTTTTTACTCTCTTCTTTCATAGTATTAAGGTAGTCAAGCCTCTTTTTGCTTTTCTCATTCTTGATTTAGCTAAAACCATGACACTGTATTTATCTTCATTATCCCCACTTGGAAAAGTATAAGTCACTTTGATATTTACAGAGGCTCTTCATAGTACTCTCAGATTGTAAGAAAGAACTATCTATACAGGAAGGAGGGAAGAAGAGAGGGGGAGAGATAGATATCATATTTGTTGAGAAACAAATAAACTATATAATATTAAAACTTCTTTCACATACCTGACCTCAATTCCATTTTTTTTCCCTGTAGGGACCCCCTATTAACTGATACATATCATCCTGGATTGTTCTTTGCATTTACATAGACACAGAATTTCATTTTATATTTTAAAATTTAAATGGTATTACTGACACTTAGTCTAACAGGCTAGCTCCTCGGGGAAGAAAGAGGGATTGTTTTGGTTTGTGGTAGGAAAAATAGAAGCCATTGGAAAAAATATCAAAGCTTTGTTGTTTCTCCTGGAAATTTTGATGTACAGGCATGAAACATCATCTATTGACACCTGATTTGCTTTTGCTGTTCATTCATAAAACAAAGGCACTGAAGTCCAGTAGAAAGATAATTGGACTGGAAGATAACTTTTGCCTTCTAGGAGGTGACATAAAATTGTTGATTTTTCCTTTTATTTATTTCACATACACTTTTCTGTCTGAAGAGACTTATTAGAAATTCTTATGAAATATAGGTAGATTTATAGTTGCTTTCTGAATAGTGTATTAATTCCAAATTTCCTTTTCATCCAATCCCCATTTTTATCCTTCACTAGTCCGCCTACACTTTAATTGGTCTTACTGTAAAATTTATACATTTTACTTTCCACCTGGCAATGCTGACTTTCAACCCAATGCAGAGCTTTGCATCCTAAAGTTAAATATCACTCTCTGTTATGATTTTATTTGCTATTTAATGTTATTTTGATTCTTATTCTGATTTTAAAAGGTTTTTAAACTATAGAATTATGAAAATTTTGGCATTATAACTTTGTGTGGCTATTTTGTTTATCCTTATAATTTGTTTTTATTTATGATAAAGGATTAAAGGAAGAAAAGGATTGACCACATAATTTTATTTTCACTTATATTTGTGTATTAGTTAGAATGCAAGCACAGAAAACTAGTCAAACAGACTTAAAAAATAAGGAAATTTAATATTAAAATATAATGTGAAGGCTGAAGTAGGGCTGACTTGAAGGTGGTGTAGTCCATTGACTGAGACTCTGTTTCTCATCCTTGCCTCTGTGTGTTGGTTTTGTATCTAAGTAGGCTTTACTTCAAGCTGACTTGCATCATGGTGGCAAAATGGTTATAGAAGGTTCAGACTTCACCTGCTCAAATAGAGGGCATCTCTTCTGCTAGCTTTCTTAAAGAGCAAGACAGTGCCATTCTCAGAAACCCCCATAACACCTCTTTTTGTGTCATTGGCCTGAATTAAGTCATTTTTTTTTTTCTTTAACCAAAAACATGGGAATGCCTTGAGTTTAGGCCTGAGTTTCTGAATCATCATTGTGGCGAGGGGAATGGAATTTTTAGATTAGCTGGTTTTACCATGGGAGCCGCGAATGGGGGCACATTGGCTTTGCGGGTCATTATCTGAATTAAATTTATGCTACTGTAAAAAGGGTGCAGGGTGGAATGGGTATTGGGTGGGCAACTGTCGATGTCCACTTGATAATGAGTACTATAAAATTTCATTTTAGGCCATATGAAGTAACACTAATAAATATAAAAGGAAAAATAGGCAGACTAAGCAAGTTTTAAATGGACTTACTTGAAAACTTTCTCTGCAGTTTCCCAGTTTATAATGGTTGATTTCAGCTGACTGGCTTTAGCTACTTACAGAATAGAGGAAATTCATTAAAAATAATGAATTATTCAGTTGGATAGTGAAATTCAGTTATAAAGCACTTCAGTGTGCCATAGATTCAGTTCAGGTTGAGTCATGTTCTGGCTTATGGGCAGTGTGGCTTTTCACAATGACACATCATAGAGAGAGGCTTTTATCCTTTTCCCCTGTTGCTAGCATTTGAATGGCATTTTGTTGTATTTATTTGGTTTGTTCCATTTACACTTTATTTCAATTTACTTTATTAATACAAATTATATGTTATATAATATTTGACAGTAATGAAAATTTGTCAGATACTGACAAAGACATAATTTTCTCAAAAAAAATCATCCTGTTTTAAAATTTCAGTGACTTAACTATAGCTGAACCTAATGCTAATAGATAGTTTTATTTAGCTTTTCTGGTTTGCTCGCTTGGGTTATTTGTAGGAAAATTAAGAATAGCAGAAATCTAGCAATAGATTTTAAAGAAAGTTATGAAAGCCTCTTTAGTGAATTTAATGAGGGCTTTATAATGTATTTGGTTCATCTTTGTTTTTCTCTATTTCCTCAGACTCTTAATAGTGCATCCAAAAGTAGAAAGGAATTCTCAAAAACAATTCAGGAGAATACTGCTTAAATTACATCTTCTATAATAAAGTATGAATTGTGTGTATATATATATATATATACATGAGTTGCTAGTATATGGATAAGTATAGGTAAACTCAAAGGGGGAGGTACATTTTCAGGAAATATGTAATTTGATAAATTAAATCAAACTCAGAATTTTAAAAGTTCATTGCATTGTTGATTGAATTTTAAAGGCCTTTTTTACTGGAAGCTGCCTCTCTTGGTAAAAATAACAGTTGTATAGGTGAAATCCAAAGAGTCTAACCAGAATTAGGGCATCGTTAACCAAATTGAATTCCTGAAGCATTTAAGCTGCTTTGGTTTTATAAGCTTTCTGTGTTAGGTTATTGAAAACACTAATCCAATTTTATACCATCAATTATTGAAATTTTTTTCCTACATTTTCTACATACATGAAAAATTTAGATGAGTATTTAAACATAACTATTGTAATGTATAATGTAGTCCGAAACCTCCTAAATGTAGTTCGTGTGGTATAGTTAGAGAAAGAATAGATGCATGTTGAAATTCAATACTCCTTGGGTCAGGTCTGTTGGGTAAGAATGAAATCTTCTTGAATAAGAATCCATTTTCTCTTCTCTATTTGAATTTATCATTTAAAAGAACATTTTGCCTGTGAAGCACTTCAGTGCTTAATTAACTTTGGAAATTTATATACTTCATCTAGTTTGTATAGATTTAGTATCTCTGGGTGAACCTACAGATTCTTGATCTTTCTCAGTATACTAAAGGGAATGAAGTATAATAGCTGTAAAAGATCTGTCACTATTCCTACCAATATACCAACTCACATTTTACTGCATTTTTAAAAATGTGACATCATATTTATCATTGTTTATCTTCACATCAACCTTGTGGTCAGTAAGGCAAATAATATATAATAATGTTATAAGGAAAGTAATACGATTAGAATTTAATCTCATTTTACAGATGTGGAAATGAAAACTTATAACAGTAAAGTGACTTGTCCAAAGTCACGTGAATACTAAGTGGCCAAATGTCAAAGAATAAGTTTCCAAAAAATTAAAGACTGATTCTCATACAATATTGAATTAATACATAATTCATTTATTCAGTTAATTGAAGAGGGGAACAAAGATAAAATTGGTTCAAAGAGGAACAAAGATAATAGTGTGTATTAGGTTCTTCAGAAAAACGGAACCAATAGGATAAACATAGACTTAGAGAAAGAAATTTATTATAAGGGATTGATTGGCTCATGCAGTTATGGAGGCTGAGAAGTTCCATGATTTGGCATCAGTAAACTGGAGCCCCAGGAAAGTAAGTGGTGTAGTTCTATTCCAAAAACCCAAGAACCAGGAGTGCTGAAGTGTGAGGGCAGAAGATGGATGACCCAGCTTAAGCAGAGAGCAAATAGGCCTTTTTGTTCAACAGATTGGATGATACCTACCCTCATTGGTGAGTACACTTTTCTTTGCTCAGTATGCCTATTCAAATGCTAACCTCTGGAAGCACTCTCCCACACTTACCACAAAATAATGTTTTACCGGCTTTGGGCTAGTAACTCAGCCAGTCAAGTTGACATAGAAAATCGACCATCACATATAGACAAAGAACTTTGGAACGTTGCTAGGTTAGTTGCAAAGCTGTCCTATCGGGCAATAAAAACCATAGCCGTTGAGATTATATTTTTTACTGAATAGAATTCAGTTGCATCTTTACTAGACAAAAATTTACAAGTTAGCATGTAACTTCATAGCGTCTGAGTCTTTAATAAATGATAAGTAATGAGTCAAAGAAAGGTATGTTTCCTAATGAAGTAATGCTTGGGTGGGTTTGTGCTCTTATATGACATTGAAAGAACATACTGCCCTCTTTTTGTCTTATTTCTAAGTTTTGGATAATTTTTCTTGGCACAAGGCAACATTGGAGGCTAGGTTTTCTGACTCCAAGTCCAGATTTCTTTCTGCTCTACTTCTCTGCTTCTTCATAGTGTAATTTTAATAATAGAGCTGTCTGGTAACTTTCACAATATCAGGTAGCCTTCATTATTAGGTGTCCTTTGTGCACAGTGATGGTGATATAGCTTTCTTCTTCAGAGAAACATTTTGAAACTTCATGGGTATTCGTAAAATTTGCATAAATGCCCAAAGTGATAGCATATATACCATGATTGCTCTTTTATGACATTTTGTTAGTAAATTTCAGAGCAATTATAAACATTCTTGCATTTTTACTTAAATAATCATATTTTATAGAGCAGTATATTTCATCGGATTACATATTTTGAACAAAATAGAACTGAATTGTTTGCGGTTGTAAGTGAAAATTAAATAATATAATTGCCTATCAGAGTTAAACATTGCACTACTTACTGGTAACTTTTTCCTGGACTTGAAATTGTCATCTGTGTATGCCATTTAACTTAATAGTGTGGTAAGGTTTATTTATTAATATTTTTTTATGCTTTTCAAAAAGGTTTGAGATACTTTATTCAGTCTAGCCCTCAAGTAATTAGGCAAGTCAGTTACTATGGTAACAGTAGGTATTTATTTCCTTAACTTAGAGATTTTAGGAACAAGAAATCTCTGAGCTAATCCACTGAAACCCAATTTTCTCTTGAGACTCCTGTTAAGTCTGTCTACTTCCTAGAAGATAACAGCATTCTAAGTGGAAAAATGTACTCTTGAGATGAATTTTCAGTTTGCCAAAGTGGAGCATGGTTTAAAATCTAGATGATTAAAACGCTATCCTTTCTTAGCTAATTTGGAATGTGATTGCTCTTAATTTTTCTAAATTTGTTCTTACTTAAATCTTATTGGTATGGTTTTTATTGACATGAACTAGTAGTGGCTTCACTAGACAGCTTGTCCTATTATCTGATTGCTGCCAAATAAAATTACTTAAGATGAATTTCTTTCAAAACATAAGTCATAATTGAGGCAGATAATTTCTTAATATTTAATTGGCTAATACTACTAACTTTATAGTAAGCCCACTAATTTAGCTATCATAGGTCAATTTTATAATTAATTTTTCAAAAACCTTTCCCAGGAAGTTGTATTCTTATTAGGTATTTTATGACTGTATTAATGGTGATTAAAAAATAGCTGTAGTGGGTTGATAATACTAGCAGCATTGGATATTTGCCAGTGTTAGAGCATTTTGTCTATGTTCTCTAGCAGCAATTTGCAAACTGGACCAATGGAGCACATTTGACTTGCTGCTTGTTTTTATACTGACCATGAACTAAATGTTTTTTAGATTTTAAGTGAGTGAAAAAAAATTGAAAGAAGAATATTTTGTGAAAACTGTATATATTCAGATTTCGCGGTTTATAAATAAAGTTTTATTGGAACATAGCCATGCTTATTTGTTTAAGTTTTTTGTTGTTAACTATTGATGATGGCTTTTGTGATACAGTGGCAGACTTGAGTAATAGCGACAGAGACAATTGGCCTATGAAGCCTAGAATATTTACATCTGACCTTTTAGAGAAAAAGTTTTTTAAAAAATGTAGCCTTGATTGTTCGTTTTAAAAAAAATCTCTCATTTATTGGCATACTTCTCCCACATTACTACAAGTAACATGTGTTTTCATAGAAAATTTAGAACATATAGAAAAGTGTAAAGAAGAAAATTAAAAACTGCAGTCCTGGGATAACCATTAATGTTTTGGTACACATTGTCCTAGACCTTAAAAAATATATATAATAGGTATATATAATATCTATATGTGTATGTACACAAATACGCATATTTATTTGATAAAATTAGTCCTACTTGCTTTTTTACACTTGATAAATTATAACAACATGTTTTAGTAACTTCATAGCATTCTGTTTTATGGAGTAATTTATTATATAACTATTTTTTCATTGTTAGATATGTAGTCTGTTTTCAACTTTTTATTACAAATGTTATACATTACATTATGAAATGTACATTTTTAAATAGTATAATATATAACATGGATGACTGTCCTTATATACAAATGTTTCTGAGGAATGCTGGTAATTTTTGTAAGATTCTTAAAAATGAAACTGAGTAAAATGGTATAAAAACTAGAGAAGTATTTTGAGGGAAATCTTGATATTGCACAAACTTCCTTGGCCTGGCTTCATGAGAAGATGGCTTATCTTCCATTTAGCCTAGGCTCTGGTTAGATATACTAATTTTTGTATTACACAATCAAACTGTTAAAGCATATAGATACTGATAGTTGATGGACTGGAAGGACGGGGCCAGCACCATAGTCTGGGTTCACAGTTTTCTGTCACAATTCTGCAGCAAGGGAACAAAAATAATTTGCTCAGTATGTGTTAACAAATAAAAAGGGGGTTCATTTGCCTGTGCACATCAAAGCCAAATGAGATACAAACAGGGATTTACAGTCAAAAAAGTAAAGGTTTATTTAAAGAAATGGTGCCAAGCCTGGAGACAGAGGTGAGCTAACACTCAAAGACCTGGCTCCCTGATGGCTCTAGGGGATACTTATATAGGGGAAAAGTATTAGTCATGGTAATTAATGGAGTTGGGGTCATGCGCTCTACTGTTGAGTTGGAGCTTGGGTAGGAGGCAGTTGATCATTGCATCAGGTCCCAATCATAGTGTCATTCTGTCTTGTTTTGAGGAGATGCTGGTAGAATCCTTCTATCTCCATAGGTCTGGCGTTGAAACATGAATAAGGTCAATATATATTTTTAGTTTGACCAAAACTTTGTTTCTGTGTTCAACAGGCCTAGAACTTTGTTCCTAAGACTGTTGGATACTGAACAGAATTTGATGTCCTAAGGAGTTAATGATTAAGGGAGTGGTTTTGCAAAGATGGAAGGATATGAAAGAAAAGAAGCAAGCAAATGAGTAAATCAAGGAGAGAGAGAAGAGAAAAAGTCATTTTAAAGAATTGAAGATTTGTATAGTTACACAGGTGCTCTTAACATGATTCTTGAAACCATGGAGTGGAGTAATGCTTCAGGCCAGTATGAGTTGATACAGTAGAATCAGAAGTGTGGGTGGGGGAAAGGAGATAGTACTCCATTCTTGGGATAATTCATTTTCTATTCTGCTGCTTAAGTAGGTGCCTTGGCCCAAAACTCTGTTGCTATTTATTTCTCTTGAAGTACATGCCGTTTGTTAGCATATTTTCTTTCTCCACTACTCATTCCATAGTGAACCTATAAAAATGTACCCAAGTATTGCACTCCAAGAATGATTTGTGAAGAGGTATTGACTTAAAAATTTTTTAGGGATATTCACACCAGCTGGTAGTATTAATCTGTCTATAGCAGAGGTTATAAGTTGAGAGGCATAGAGGCTAAATTTTGGCTTGCAGAAGGGTCTTGGAAATTAATATCATATAGAAGATACTAGTTCATTGTCTTTTGAAAAATTGAAAGTTCTGGCAACACTGGGCCCACTCTAACTATTGGCAAGAGTTGTCTGGAGCAAAGTTTGTAGCTTCCAATTTGTGCAACAGCATAGTGCTATGAGTTTTAGGTAATGCAATATTTTGATTGTTGCATATTTTTTATAGCTTTTAAACATATAAAAGCATTTAGCAAAACAAACATTCAAACATTTATAATAGGTGAAATTATGTTTGAAAATTTTCATGTAGATCCTTTATAAACTACTTGAGTTCAGTAACATGTATGGCTGTACATAGTAAACATGGTCAAAAGAGTTATGTTGTGGCTATATCATATAGTACTGCCCCTTGACTTTCCTGTTAAATAATTTTCTGTCTAATTATTATTTCAATTGTGTGCGTATGTTATTTAATCATCAAGAATGTTATGTGTTTAATAAAATTCTCTCAATTTCTTTTGTCTTAATTTTCACAATTTTACTGCTAACATAGAAAAGAGCATGATTGTAAGCTAATTGTTATTGTATGATATTTAGTGTTCTTTAATAGAAAACAATTTTAGTCTTCTTGCTTGTTATTTAATTTTTAATTACTTATGGGCTTTTGATGTGACAGTTTGTCAAACCCTGGTTTTGATGAATTTATAATATGTTTGATTTTAGAATTTAAAGAATTAGTGCTTATATCTAAAAATAATAATTGAATATATATAATTTAGTTGATTTAATAAGGAAAACGTAGACCTTTTAGAAATTCATATAAAATATTTTTATGTGGCTTCGGAAATTCATATAAAATAATTTTGATTACCCAGAAGTATATTTTATTTACTTAAAAAAATTTTAACATTAAACTAAATGAAAATAAATATTGCAGTGCAGTCAGTTTTTGATAGTCTCTTTAAAACATTTTTTTGTGTAGAATTTGTTAAAAATATTTATAAGAATTCAGAAAACTAAAAATTAACCAAAAATTTTCCCAGAGACTTAAAGACCTACAATATTTTAAGTACTTTATATTCAAATAGATTTAATTTCTACAAACATTTACCTTTTCACTGTAATATCTGATATGTTGATTAAAGTTGGAAAGTCAACTCATTCACCCATTAAACATAATAGTAAATAATAAGTAGTCAATAAAAGATTATCTCAGAATTAGGTTTAATATTCCCATAATTCTTCACTTTTCAGCTTTAATCAAATGAAGTAAGGATGTCAAACACTATGCTACCTTTTCATAAAACATCTATTTTACAAAATGAAAGATTCGAACTTTTGAAAGCATCTTTGAGCACAAAATAAGTACAAAGTTCTTTTAAGATACTGATAAAAGTAGTAATCAGATTGAGCTCAAGAAGCTAGTTATAGGATTTCACAAATAATAAAGCTCAGATACTTCTGCTTTTTGTTTTTGCCTGTATGCAACACTATGTTTGGGATCAGTGCGGTAAAGGAAATGGAGAAGTTGCCATTTTAAATTATTCTATTAGAAGATATGTAGATTTGTCCAAGACATAAAGACAACACTAATACATCAGGTTATCTAATGAAAATGGTGTTCATTGCAGATATGAATCCATAAATGCTGGCAATGGCTCTCAGGAGGCTGTGTAGAATTCTTGAAGGAAAACACCTGGAAGGTTATTATTTGCTTGGTAGTGAAGTTTCAAAATCAACTGAGAATGAAATAGTCAAAGTGAAAAAAATGAATATTTTAAAACACAAAATATGGAAATTGAAAGTTTGGGACTGGCAGTAACAAGGTATAAAGGCTTAACATTAAGTTCAATATTAAAAAAAACCTGTTTTGTTGTCTAATTCACAGAGAAGCTCTTGTATATTAAAATTTGCCTATATTTCTGAATTCCACATTAAGTGATATCATAAATGTGGTAAACGTTATGAAATCCAAGCTGCTACAGTACCTTTTTTCAGTTTTAAGTGAAGAAATGTGATTGATTAACTATTTTATTATTAAAGAGTGTTGACAGCCCAAAGGATGATTTATAAACTAATAGGAAAATTTTGAATTATTCTATATGAATGATTCCTACTTTGCAGATTTGTTGAAGTATAGTTATTGCTTCAAAACATGATATCCTTAACTGACATTTTGAACACTTGAATTAACTTAATTGCAGTGATCATGTGGAAAATATATTAATGTGTATTGACAAACTTTACGGATTGAGAGTAAAATTTTAGCTTTGGGAGAATGAAGTTAAAATAGATTTAGAAGTGTTGTTTAATTGATATTATTTGAAAACTAAAGAAGAATTAATAATACTGCAATGTGCCTGTTATGTGCCTGAGACAGAGCTTTAGCATTGTATTGAAATACTTGATATAAAAAAGTTCATTTGTATTCAAAACTTATTTACATTCAGAAGGAATTAACATATTTCTCAATAGAAAAAAAGGAGAAGCTATTAGATTTAAAGAATTTTAGCACCCTTGAATTTAAAGAGATTGAATTGTTGAAATGCTGGTTAACCATGAAAAAGTTTTCAGTGTATTGGAGCAAAGCAACTTGCTACCACTTGTGCTAACAAAACTTCTTTGTGTTGGTTGCCATACAGAATATTAAGAAACTGTTGTTAAAAGGTCTTAATCAGGAGTTGTGTGTAGCTTTTTAAAGCATAAAACCTAGTATACAGAAATTATTTTCATCTAAACAATTTAAAGTTTCTTATTTAAAGTTTCAAAATTTTAATTTTAAAGAAGATATAATAAAAGTTTTACAGAATTTTATATTCACATTCTCTGTTGTCCTTCCCATTGTGCCTTAAAAATATATTTACTTTTGGCATGTACCCTGAACTTGAAAATGTTGTCAAGACCTTCATTTCTAGGTGAAGTGGGCAATTGAGAATCATCATATATTTGAAGAAAATCAACAGATTTTAAGCTCACTAAGTTGAATAGCTGATCCTTGATAAAAAGCAATTTTTAAATAAAAAAGAACTTAACATTTCTATTAATATTATCAATGGCTTCAACAGAAAATATATTAACAAAATAACTGAACATGATTGGAAAAGGAAAATTGTAGGATAGGAAAGGAATTAAAACACAATTTCCTAAGTAAAATACTCAAAAAATTATTGTGGCAGAACAAATATGGCTGAAAACTAAATTGATGTTTGTTGAATGAACTAAACAACTGATGTATCCTAGGAAGTCTGCTTGAGCTTTCCTGGCTTACAGGACTTCCAGAGGAGTTCTGCTGATGGACTCAATGTGCTGGTGGGCTAAACCTTGAGATCACAGCTGTGGAGGTCTGTGAATAGAGAAATTGCCTCCTAAAGCTTCAGTAGAAAATTTATAGTCTCTTGGGACCCTATTCGCAGCTTCCAGAGGGACACTAAGAGCTGATACCTGCTGATGGTACATAGTTATACAAGTCAAGTAACATAAGAGTCCATCTAAGGAATTCAGATTCAGTGGAAAGAATAGAACTCCCAGAATAGAAAACTCCTATTGAACCGATCTTTGAAATAGATTATAATTTTTACAAAAGAAGGAAATAGTAAGCATATTTAGGGAGGCTCAACCAGAGAACAAAGAAACTGTCTAGCACTAACAATCAAGATATTAACATTATAAAAATTCAGTAGACAAACTGAAAGAGGACTATCACTGTTCAGGGTGAAATTAGCATCTTGCAAATCAAGTGGAAGAAGTATCTTAAAATACAGAACAAAATTAAAGATGTGGTAGTTAGGAAGGAAAAAAATAGAGAGTAGAAGAAATTCAGGCAAGAAACTCACTAGCATGTGAGTAAATGCTGTAGAAGGAAAAAAAAGGAATAGATGTGGCAAATAATAACTAAGCTAGTAATAGAAGTATATTAATTTGCTACAGCTGCCATAGTTAGTACCACAAACTGGATGACTTCAGAAGTTTATTGTCTCACAGTTCTGGAGTTGTTGGCAAAGTTGGTTCTTCCTAAGAGCTGCAAGGGAAGGATCTCTTTCAGTCTTCTCTGTGTCTTGAAGATGATTATCTTCTCCATGTATTTTTCTGCATTGTCTTCCCTTTGTGTACTTCTCTCTCTCTGTCCAAATTTCCCCCTTTTTATAAGGACACCATTTATTTTGATTAGAGACCACTCTGATTACTTCATTTAAATTTGATTACCTCTGTAAAGACTCCGTCTCCAATTAAAGTCACATTCTGAGGTATTGGTGGTTAGAAACTCCAACATACCTTATGGGGGGGGGGCGGGATATAATTTAGCTGATAGCAAGGAGAAATTTTTCTGAACTTAAGATAAGACTTAGAACCAAGGACTCATAAGAGTGTACACTTAGAATCTTTAAAAGGTAAAAGTCCTTGAAAGTCATTCAAGCTCTCAGATAGGAAAAGATTACTTACAATTGAAAAAAGTATCAGAAAAACGATGGACTTTTTACTTGCCACATTAGAAGGAAAAGGCAGACAGAGAACATCTACAAACTACTGAGAGACTGTTACATTCGGCTAACACATCATTCTCCCATTAAAAAAAATAATTTTTTGCATATGTAGGGCGTTATTAGAGTTTATTATCTACATATTTCACCTGAAGAAAATAATCGGAAAAAATCTGAATAAACAGGTGAGTCAGAAGAGTCACAATAGAGTAAGATGAAGGGAAGAGGAAACTTTAGTAAGCAATATATACATTTACGTATATGTTTACATTTATACATACATTTATATTAAAATGGATGGTGAAATTTATAACATAAATGTGTAGAAAATAGTAAAGATTCTTGAAATAAAATAGCAATTCTAAAAACCTACTGGCTGTAACAAAAACCATATTAGTGTAAAACAGTAGTTAGAAGCGTGGGGAAGTGAAAGCATTCTAAGAGTTTTGCCTTGCTGGGTAGAGGGACAGTACAAATGTAGGGTCTTGGTGGAGGAGGGATTTAGTTTTATTGTTTTGCTGAGATAGATTCCTAATAAGATGGAAAAAAGTGAAATTTTAACGATTGATAATGGGAATAAAGTATGAATGAATATTTCACTCAGAAAAAATTGAAAAAGAGTAAGAAGAACCTGAAGAAAGTAATGTAAATACTAATCAAAGTAAGATGAAAGGGAAAACTCAAGTTTTTACACTAATGTAAATGAAATAAATTTCCCTATTGAAAGGCAGACATGTTCCAATTGGGCTAGTCAAAACAAAAAACAGAAAAAGGCAACACGATTCCAGGAAAGCTATTATTTAAATAAATACATTATTTATTTCAAAGAAGAATTTAAGATCCCTTAATCTTATAATGTGAAGCATTATGAAATGATGGAAGACTTGATTTTAGAAAAAGAAGTGTCAAATTTGTATTGAACAACATAATAGCTAAATAGGTAAATTTAAAAAATCTTATTATTCAATAACTTGGATTTCTTCTGAGTATAACCTTTATCTGATCAATGATTAAAATCTATGTTTAAGAATTTCCGTACAGTGAAGTATTCTGCATCTTTAATTTTCTCTATGCTTTTTATCTGTCCCAAGACTAAATAAATTTGACAAAGATGATAGGTTTGTAAACAAGTTTATTTTCCAATTCTTTGGAAGCATCTGGACAGAATTTTATATTTAAAAAAGTGTATTTACAACTAAAAATTAGACATTTTAAATTAAAATGATTTTAGTGTTGTAGGTGGCTACAGGGAAGAGTTATTGAAGTTTGTTTTGACAGTATGAATGAATTACTTATGAAATTCCAAGACATCATAGTTGTTTTTATAAAATTGTGTATTATTTGAAGAAACCTCAATTTTCTGGCAGTTTTGCAAGTGATCTGTGCTACGTACAACAAAAACTTATTTGTTTTCCAGCTTTATAAAATATATTTTAGATTAAGTACAGACCACATATGTATATATACTTTGAGACCAACTTTTGACTCTCTTGTCAAGGGTTTTCATTTGTGGCAAATATAAACTTATTAATAACTACTAAAGTTTATAAAAATGCTTTCTAGTGAATAAAGCAAATATATTTTACATATTTTATCTTATTATATATAATATAGATAGTATCACCAAGGCTTGGGTTATCTGTTCTGATTCAGCGAATCATAGATCTTACCCAATACCAAACTGCTAATGATTAAAAAACTACAGGCAAGCACCAAGTACACATGGAATATTCTATTTTTTTAGAGGAAACTGTTACGACACAAATTTTAAAATGTCCTTTTCTTCTGCCTTAGGACATGTTATGGTTTTGTTGTATCAGTAGTTTGAGCAATGTATGCAGAAAAATTGCACAAAGGAAGTTGGTTTTGGATCTTTTGTTCAATTCTCGTAATTATAAAACATAACTTGACTATCAGATAGGTACTCTTTGGTATTTTTCTGTTATTAATGCCATTGATTGGTTTGCAGGGCTACCACCTAGTGTGGGGTCATTAGCATGTTAAAGGGACCCCTGGTTGAGGTCATTCATTCCCCAACCCCCAGTAGGGAGAGTGAGTTACTGGTCTGCTGTTAACCTTTTCCTTCCCAGTGCCTGAGAGTGGTGGAGTTTGTTCTATGTGGAAATTTTTGCTAAAGTAATCTTTAAATTTTTTCCTCTAAAAATTATCAATATTCTCAGTTTTGGGGATTTATGCTTGGGAAAATGAGCAACTAAAATGCATTCTTGTTAGATATTGTTTAATTTCTTCAGAGTTTTTATTGCTAATTATCAAAAGGGATAACCGATTATCCCTAAATCATAAATAATTGTTTTGATTATTTCATATTAACATTATGTTTTATCATAAGAATCTGCAGATATATATTCAAAACTGCTGCCCCTTGACTAGAAATATAAAATAAAATGAAGGTTGGGGTTTTTGAAGACTTTTATTAAGAGCTAAGGCTACTTCAATTTAGTATAAGTCACATAAGGATATAGATTCATTTTACCATTAATAAAAAGAGTAAGTTATGATTCTATTATTCATTGTATTTCCTATAACCGTTCTTGAAGTTTGATTTACATCAAGGAGAGCCTTCAAAGAAAGTAAGGGATTGAAAATATATTGTCTAGGAAACTTAATTTTAGGGAAACTTGTTCATTTGTTAGTCCAAGAGCATAAAAAAAAAAAAACCCTTAATATAGAAAAGTTGTTGTGTGTCTCAAAATTCCTTTTCAGTAGACTTGTGAACAAATCTAACAGTTTTCTGAGTTTACTTAGATCTTGGGACAGATGATAAGAAAATTAAAGATGTCAAAAATTTATAGCAATTTGTGCACTCAAGGATTCTCATAATTAATGAGGTAAAGATTATTCTTTGAAAGGATCAAAGTCAGAATAATAGGATTTGCTTTTCTGGCTGATAGACTTTATTGTTTTTTTTAACAATTTTTTTTATTTTTCAATTACAGTTGACATACAGTATTATATTAGTTTCAGGTGTACAACATAGTGTTTAGACATTTATATAACTGAAGAAGTGATTACTCCCCAAAAGCTAGTACTTAACTAACACCATACATAGTTATTACAATATTATTGACTATATTCCTTATGGTACTTTACATCCTCATGACTTTTGTAACTACCAATTTGTACTTCTTAATTCCTTGAACTCCTCCCTCCCTCAGCCTTTTTTTTTACCTGGCAACCATCAGTTTGTCCTCTGTATCTATGGACTTTTTATTTGTTCAATTATTTTGTTTTTTAGATTCCACACATAAGTGAAATGATATGTCATTTATCTTTTTCTGTCTGACTTGCTCTGCTCAGCAAGGTACCCTCTAGGTCTATTCATGTTGTTGCAGATGTCAAGATTTCATTCTTTTTTACGGCTGTGTAATATTTCATTGTTTTTATTTATATATATATACCAGCTCTTCTTTATCCATTCTTCCTTTGATGTATATTCAGGTTTCCTCCATATTTTAACTATTTTAAATAATGCTGCAGTACACATGTCCCTCCCTTTGAAGTAGTACTTTGGGTTTCTTCAATTAAATCCCTAAAGTGGGATTGCTTCTTTGTCTCTTGTTATAGCTTTTGTTTTAATGTCTGTTTTGTCTGGTATAAGTATTGTTCCAGGTTTTTTTTTTTTTCCCATTTTTATGAAATACCTTTTTCATCCCTTTACTTTCAGTCTGTGTGTATCTTTCATTCAGAAGTGAGTGTCTTGTAGGCAGTATATATAAGGGTCTTGTTTTTCTTAACCATTCAGCCACCCTAAGTCTTTTGATTGGCACATTTAATCCATTTACATTTAAAGTAATTGTTGATAGATATGTAGTTACTGCCATTTTATTATTTGTATTTTTGATCTTTTTCTTTTTAAAGAAGTCCCTTTAACATTTCTTGTAATATTGGTTTGGTGATGATTAACTTAGACTTTATTGTTAAATCACGGAAACTTTATTTAGTGTGAAACGAACAAAAAATCGTCAAGTCCATCAGAATAATAGGATTTTGAAACTGTTGGAACCTTAGCACTTAAACAGGCTCACTTATTTTGAAAAGAATACTAAATGTGTAGTTACTAGATTCAGCATATTGTATCAGTTTCTTTTTCTTTTGCAGTTCTAGCTCTTATATCTTATTTGGGCCTATCTGCCATAACTGACTTTAAATATGTATGTTTGGTTCTTCAGCAATATCAACAGGCTTATCTTTGAGTTTTCTTTCAAAGATTGTACTGTATTTATTCACAAAGTAATTGATTTTTAGATTTTACAATTAGACCCTTTTAAAGATGGATGAAAAAAGATTGGAAACTTCACAGCAGCGGAAACTTCCTGAATGGATGTCTGTAGAGAATAAGAGATGTGCTGTAGAAGAAAGAGAGGTATGCAGTTCATCAGTTATTCCTTCAGATGGAAAATTTTATGTAAATTTGACTACAAAATGAGGTGATCTTCACTTTTAAATTTCAAGTCATTATTTAAGTTAGAGTAGCTGTTGTGTGAATGAATCAAAATCTAGTTGTCCAATGGGTGAATGGGATTACATTTTAACTGAGTTTACAAAGTGAGAATTCTTACTCTGTACTTTACCCTTTTATCTATTTTGGTGGTGACCTTACTAGTTTGTTGCAATTTAGGTAATCATTCAGGCAGTATTTACTTTGCTAAATTTTTATGGTTGAGTGAATTTAGGTCTTCATAGATTTAAGATCTACCAACCAGTCTTCAGTATTTTAAGGCAACATTATTACATCTAGAATACTAATGTAATTCCAGAAAAAAGTAATGAAATAAATGTTTTTATGAAAACAGCAAATAAACTTGTTAGAAAAATAATTTTACAATGGATGGCTTTACCTTTGTTAGTTTTCCTTATGACTTCAATAGTCTATAAAGTATTAGTTGATAAAACTTAGAACTATAATTTGAATGCTTCAGTGGACTTTGTTTTTAATCAACACCTATTATTTAATGTGAACTTTATATGTACCTTTTTGGAATTTTATTTAACTACAGGCACCTATTCAGAAAAGTGTTTTTGAAGATGACCTCCCTTTCTTAGAATTCACTGGATCCATTGTGTACAGTTATGAATCTAGTGATTGTTCTTTCCTTTCAGAAGATATTAGGTAAGAGATTTGAATTTCCTAGTTTCATTTGAATTTAAACCCCTAGGAGATAACTATTGTGGTAATATTTGTAAATAAAATGAGTTTTACAGATGAGGTATATTTAATAGATAATTATTTCTATATGTATAATATCACTGATAAGTTTTCTTTTTAAGTAAAAACTTAAAATCACAGAATTGAATTTACAATGTATCAATTTGTTCATTAGTAAGCCTTTCTATTACTTTAGCTATTTTTTTTACTTTTAATACTTAAGATGTTATATAGAACTACTGAACATATGTGATTATTTCACCAATTAGGAAATATGCAAGGATTATTCAAACTCTAAATGCCCCTTTATATTTCATTAAAGATACCAACTTAGTAATATTGAATAATGATTATGATTGGCTCTATTGCATTTATTTAGCAACAATTATAGCAAATGATTCTTAACATTATAAATGTCTTAACATTATAAAAGTATTTTAAAGAATTATTTTGTTAAATTAGGATTGTGCAATAATGCAATCTGAAGCTCTTAAAACATTTTACAAGAAGTAATAAGGAATTCACTCAGATCTTTGAAGTTGTTACGTCTTTTTTTTTTTTTTTTTATACATTGGGTTAAAAGAAGCAGTCTTCTGGTGGTAGATATATTCTAGAAATTGTATTCATGTGTTATCACTCCACTAGTTATCTGGTCACTTTTGGTCTCATTGTATTTAGAACTAAATTTGTCTCAGAGAAGGTAAAATCTGTTACTTATCATTATATATTAACTCCACCATTTTACCCTTGACAATGCTAGTGTATCATATCTGAGGGCAATAAACATAAGTGATTTGGAGAATGTAGTTTTGATCAGTTGTATATGTTTTATAAAAGGAAGGCAGGTTTATTTCCCACCTCTTCTGGCCTTTAAATGATTTTTACTATCACAAATTTTCAACAATTTGATTATGATGTGCATTTCGTGTCGTGTGGTTCATGTTTACTCTGCTTGGGGTTCATTGAACTTTCTGGATCTGTGGGTTTATAGTTTCATCAAATTTGAAAATTTTCTTCAAATGTTTTTTTTTCTTATGCTGTTACTCTTTTTGGTACTCTATATACACACAAGGTAGATTGCTTGCTACTGTGTCATTGGTCCTAAGACTCTCTTTCAGCCTTTTTTTGTTTTTCTTTCATCCTTTTTTCCTCCCCGTGCTTCAGTTTGAATAGTTTCTTTTGCTATGTCTGCTGTGTTTTTTCTTCTTTAGTGTCTGATCTGCTGTTATCCTATCTCATGAATTTTCAATTTTATAATATTTTTCACCCCCAGAAGTTCTATTTGTTAATTTTTAAAAAAAAAATCTTTCATTTTGGCTCTCATCATATTCATGTTTTCTTTTAAATCTTTAAACATATTCAGCATATTTATAATAACTCTTTTAATGCCCTTGTCTGTTAATTCCTTTATTCTAGTTATTTTTTCCATTAAATAATTTTTATCCTGGTTATGAATTCAATTTGCCTGTTTTTTTCTTATGACTGGCAGCTTTTGATTGGATATTGTGATTTTACCTTGTGGAATATTAGATTTTGTTGTCTTCCTTCACAGAACGTGAAGAAAGTTGGGCAGCTTTACATTTTGCAGCTTATTTTTAAGCTTTATCAGGGCCTTTATCAGTAGCCTTTACTCTGGGGATAATTTAGCCCTTTAATAAGGTGTAACCCTTCTTGAATCTTTGCTGATGCCCCAGGTGATCAACAAGTATCTCTATTCCAACTTTCAGACCTTTAATGCCTCTTATCTCTATGTAAGCCTAGGAATTATTCAATGTACAGTTCCCGGTTGTTTTTTGTCCAGCCTCACAGTTTCACTCTGTGCTTGCATGTCCTTCCTTACCTGCCTAGCTCCCGCCTCTCTCGAACTTCACCCAAAACGTCCAGCTGCCTCAACCACTCTGGCTCTGAACCCTATCTTCCCAACTCAGTGCTCTGCTTTGGATTCTCTTCCCTGTCCTGTTGTCTGGAAAGTGTTTCAGGCAGAAAGCTGGGGCAACAGCAGGACTCACCTTTGTTTCTCTTCACTCAAAAAGCATACTCCTATACTGCCTATTGTCCAGTGTCTGAAAACTATTTTGTCCAATTTTCTATTTATTCATGGAGGAAAGGTATGTCTGATCACAGTTATTCCATCATGTCCAAAAGAAATAAAGAAATAAAGCTAAAATTTTTTTTAAATACATTTTTTAATTTTAAAAAATTGAAAAATAGGCAAATATAAACAGTAATAAATCATAATACAACAAGCACTTATATTTCTCCCACCTCACTTTATTAAATCTTAATATTTATTTTCTTCAAATCTTTATTAAGAAATGAAACAATAAAATCTAGCTAAAGCCCCATGTATACCCTTTCTGATTATCTGTTCTGCAGCCCTCGTTGATAACTTCTATCATGAGTTCAATGTTTAGCATTCTCTCACATGTTTTAGTATGCCATAATTTGCTCATTCTTTTGTTGATGGAAATATAATTTGTTTTCATTTTCACCCGTAGAAAATGCACATATAAGAGTTTTATGTATTTGTGAGAAAAAATTGCCAGGTCATAGTGTTTATATATCTTTAGCTATATACTGTCAAAGTTTATCCTAGAGAATTTTACCAATTTAAACATTCACCAGTATATGAGTGGTCCCACTAACAGATATCCTTCTTAGCACTTGATATGATAAGGCTTTAATTTTTGCCAGTCAAATAGATATGAAATTGTATAGACTTAATATGCATTTCTCTGATTTCTAGTGAGATTTTATGTCTTCATATATTTATTTGCATTTATTGGCCATTTGGGTTTTTTTTGTTCATATTTCTCTCTTTTTTTTTTACTGGATTCTTTTTTTCTTACTAACCTTTCAAAGAATTTTTACAATTTTGGGGATATTCATTATCAGTTATATGTATCACAGATACCTTTTACCACCTGTGGCCTGTCTTTTTAACTTTTTGACTGATATCTTTGGTTATGCAGAAGTGAAAATTTTAGTGTAATTATTTTATATATTTTTTCCTCCTGTAGCATGAGTTTATCTGATGGAGGTGTGGTAGGATTTGACATGGAATGGCCACCAGTATACAGTAAAAGAAAGCTGAGCAGAGTTGCTCTAATTCAGTTGTGTGTATCAGAGAGCAAATGTTACTTGTTTCATATTTCCTCTATACCAGGTTGGTATCTCTTTTCTTTGTTTCATTTTTATATGATAGATAATTATATTATGTCAACTTTATCTCTAAAAAATTAAGCTCTGGAATTAGCTGGCACTTCTCTCATCACCTTAATGTTTAAGTAATTATGTTCTACCTGATTCACTCATATTCCTGTTTATTTAATTTTCACATCTCTATCAGACATTGATGTTATTTCTGTTTTAGAGAATAGAGAGGACTGAAGTTTAAAGAGGCTAAATGACCAGGAATATACTATTAGTGTTAGCAGAGGTAGCATTCAAACTAGTTGTTTTTCTTGTCATTTATTAGTCAGGACTTTTTACTTTAGATAAGAAAAGAAACACTCAAGATAAATGTGTCTCTGAATTTAAATTTAGCATAAACATAAATTTAAATATAAATATAGAATGCATAATAAGTAGAAAATAAATCTGTCAGACTTGATAGGACCTATGGAAATAATAATAAAATGTTATAGTTTTTCCTCAGGGTTTAAAAATGTTGCTTGAAAATGAAGCAATTAAAAAGGTAGGTGCTGGAATTGAAGGAGATCAGTGGAAACTTCTACGTGATTTTGACGTCAAATTGAGGAATTTTGTGGAACTAATAGATGTTGCCAATGAAAAGGTAGCCGTAATATCTGTATATATATTATTTTCATAAACAAGATAAATTTGCGTTTCACAGAATGTCTCTTCTATCTGAATGTTAGATTTTTTGAAAAAAATTTAAGCTATGTGTTTTGTAATAAAAGAAGTCCCAAATGAGTGTTCCATAACAAAAACCTTTAGTTCTAATCCACTGCCTTAGCAAATAGTTTTTTAAAACACCTCCCTCATATTAGTACTATTTCACTGTTTCATGTATTTGCAAATTTAAATAACGTAGTTTAAGTTTATCTCTTGAATCAATTTATATCAATACCCAATACCTTTTTTTTTTTTTTAAGGGAGATAATAATGCATCTCTTGTGGTATGATGCTCTTAGTGGAAGTTTGACCATCAATTCCATCATCCATATTTCATATATTTTATTAATGTAGTTAATAGATTTTATTCTCACATATAGCCAAGTATTTATTTGGCTGAGAAGTAAAATGCCTACCAATCTATTCAACTTTTTTTTCCATTAACAATACTTTTATGTTCAATAATTTTAATAACTACATTGGGGAAATTCTAGAATTAAATTCTTACAATTGTGGATTGCAAATGAGGTTTTTAATGACAAGAAATTTATTAAGGACTCTATGACTTATATTTTGGTGTAACATTTCCAGCTTTGTTTGTGGCATGGTCATTTGGTGATATTTAAGAATATCTGAAAATAGAAGGAAATAATTTTTGCTATGTTGATTGTTCATTACTTCTAGCTGAAATGTGCAGAGACCTGGAGCCTCAATGGTTTGGTTAAACACCTCTTCGGTAAACAGCTTCTGAAAGACAAATCTGTCCGCTGTAGCAAGTGGAATAATTATCCACTCACTGAGGATCAGAAACTGTACGCAGCCACTGATGCTTATGTATGTACCAAAGATCTTTAGACTATGATGTATTTTTTAAACCTCTAATAAATTACTTTAGAAAAATTTTATTGTGATAGTGGCACAAATTCAACTAAAACATTTTAAATCAGTTTGGCCTTATAAATGCTTAGGAAGACATTCAGTGAAACTGTTAATTCTCAATATTAAAGAATAAGTACCAATCAACAGATTTTTCAGTGCTAGTTATTTTTATTGTCATGAAGCCCAAATAATATCCAATTTGTATATAAAAATACGACTTCTCTGAAAACATGAAAGGCTAATAGACTAAGCATGCACAAATGGTATTGAAGATATGTTTGATTTAGAAGCAGCTTCAGAATAAAAATAATTACAAGACAGTTTCTATATTAAAACGTACTATTTTTTATATTTATATTTGAAATGTGATAAAAATTTAGAAAACTTGCCTCCAGATTTAGCCTTCCACTACTGTTAGTCAGAGATATTTTCATATTTATACATTCATACATAGGCTTATCTTTATATATAGCACTATTGTTTTTTTTAATCAAAAATATATTTTATGTCCCAGTAAATGTCTTTTTCCCTAATTCATACTTTTTGTTTGTAGATAAATATCTTATTGTTCCCTTTATTTTTTGGCATCTTTTTTTAGAAATGGAAACTTTTATTTATAAACAAAAAATTTTGTCAGAAAATAGGATGGTAATTTTTATGTTCTGTTTTAAAAAATCATAAAACTTGTTGAAAACTAGCTTAAGCTTTTTTACATTTTTATTCTTGCAAAACCAGTGTGACTCGATTGTTTCTTTTAATAGTACCTAGAAGTACTGTTAATACACTATACCTGCTTATAATATTGAATGTTAAAACATGAAAATTTAAACTTTTATTTTAAAACACTTATGTTTTCCATTCTTACAATTGGTGTGGTGAATAAATGAAGCCATTTAAATTGATGTGTAATATAATAGGTTGAATTCAGTTTTTTGGGTGCTTTGGCAATCATTGTTTTGGATTTTTGTAAAGATGAGTCAGAGTTTTATTTTGGTGATCTTTAATATGCTCTTTTTATTTTTCTGTTTTTCCATAGGCTGGTCTTATCATTTATCAAAAATTAGAAATTTTGGATGATGATATGCAGTTGTTTGCTATAAATGAAGGTATGTTTATGATCTAAAAATAAAAGATAAAATTTGAATTGCTCTTTTGTCAAGTTTAACTACAAAAAGACAATATTTACACATGTGCAAAGAAAGTTTATAGTATTTTTACAACTTCTTGAACGTCTGAGCAGTGTTGACATTAGGTCAAGATACATTTGGCCAAAGCTTAGGGTTTCAGGCTTATGCGCTTGTGGGAAAGCGGGACTTACCACTTCTACTTTGTAGTGTTGCTATTTATTAAGCTTGTAGAATTGGAGCTTTGTGGCTTTGATAACATCAATGATAAAACCAGCTCTCTCCCACTTTGGAGATTTTATGTCATTGCTATGAATATTTAAAGTGTATAAGATGTTTTATAGTGCCTTGGTTTAAATTTTTAAGTTTTCTCTAGGGTAGGATAACTCCACTGCTTTTCTCCAAAAACAGTAGCCACTTCCTTCAACTTCAGGGCCTTTCTCAGATATCTCTATAGGTCTGTGGCAGCAGCAGACCTATGTAGTACAGTGGAAGAGTGTAGGCTTTTGCGTTACATAGACCAATGGTGGAATCTCAGCCATATGACCCAGAATTTATCTATTTCCCCGTGTTTGGGTGGGTGATGTGTTGGTGATAGCATAATATCTATTAAATAGAATAGTTGCGCACACTAAAAGGGATACTATTCAAAGTACCTATGTTGATCTGTATATAGTTGTTATTACTATTTTTGTAGCTTGCTTTTAGAGATTTTAAATAATTGTTTTTTAAGATGTTAATTAGGTGATTTTGCAAAATAAACTTAAAATATAGCATTACCTTCTCATTTAAAAATTACATAATAGCCTTTATAGTTCTCATAAGAAGGGATCCATACTCTCTTTGGTAGATCCTCTTGTACATGCTAGGGTAGAAGAGTTTTTTATACTTTTCTTTCTCTCCTGGAAAACCACTTCTGCTGAGTGCCCTCTGACTCTCTGTAGCCAAAGGTACTGTGGCTAGAAATCATCTTGATTAATTGAGGTAGATGATATGTTTTTGAAGTTGATCTAGAGAACAAGATATAAGAACTTATTTAACTCATAATAAAATTAAATTCAACAGAGGGAGTCACAATTTTCTGATTTTGTGGTTTGCAGAATTGCTTGTATGTTACACTTGCGATTTTGTCTTTGATGAAAATGCTTCAGAGGCTTGTTTAAGATATTTCTCACTAAAGTAACATGTATTTATAAGTCAGTACTGGAAGTCTTCGTATCTGTGTACTTATCACTGCAATACTGCATTTTTTGATCCTCACTTTTATTCTGTATTACATTATATGCTTAAGTAGATTATGATATCTGAAGTGAAATGACTAGGATACCAGTGAACTGTAACTAAGATTACCATTCTTTTTTTTTTTTCTCCCCTCCCATCTTCTCTCCCTCCCTTCCTTCCTGTTATTAAGTCAGAGGTATCAACCTCACCTTTCTTGAATTTCTCTGGTCTATACATAGATGATATTTTCAAATGACCAGTTTAAGTTTGTGTTATAAGATTTTTTTTTCTTAAAGGATAAAAGTAGAGTAGAAATCAGAAAATCAAAGGAGTTTTGCACATTGTTTCTCATTGTTAAAATATTAACTTATTCCCAAGATGGTTGCTAATAAGCACTAAATGATATAGTAGTTAAGTATGCATTTATTCATTTATTAAACATTGTTGAGTGCTGTACATAGTGAACAAGACAGGCGTGAATCTGTTTCCTGAGAGGAAAACTTACAGTTTTGTATGTGTGTGTGGGGGGATATAGATGCACAAAAAAGTCAATTGCAGTGTGGGCAGATGAGTCTTTTGGTGTGGGAAAACAAGGTGCTATGGTTAGCTCATAGGTTAGTTAGCTCATCCAGTGCATATTTGGAGATATTAGAGAATATTTTCTGGAGAAAGTGATGTTCAAGCAAGACTTGAAAGAAGAGCAGGAGTTAGCTAGTTGAAGAGTAGAGAAAAAGTATCATAGACACAATAGATAATGGGTGCAAAGTTTCAAAGGTGAGAAATCACGGTATCTATAGGAAATTGAAAATAGTTCAGTGTGATAACTATCGCATATGACAGGGTGAAGAGTGAAGGAGAAGCAGACAAAGGAAAGCAGATAAGTCATGTTAAGGAGTTTACATTTCCTCCTAAGACCAAGTGAGGGTTCTAAGCACAGTTATCAACATTAAACAATAACTCAAGCTGTAGAGCCAGAAATGGATTATAGGAAGGCAAGGGTCATGTTGGGAAGACCTATTAGGAGACTATTCCGGCAATCCATGATAGAAGTGAGGGTGACCTGGCTTGGTTGGTTGTATTGAGGATAGAAGGAAGTGGATAGATTCAGAATACATTTAATAGAGCAGTAGAATCAACAGAATTTAATGTAATGATGAGAGCCATGTGTCAAAGATCATTTCTGTATTATTGGCATGAGCAACGGGGATGAAAAACATTGAAGAGGAAGAGCAAGATTTGGAGATGAGCTACAGTTGATTTTAGGAAGCCTGTGAGATAGCAAAGTGGAGGTAACCAGTAGGCACTTAGATGTACATCCTGTAACTCAGAGGACAGATTGAGTTAAAAATAAAGAATTGGGAGTTAGAGATAAAGAATTGGGGCTAAGAAACTTGAGGAACTCTTTAGTATTTTATGTTTGTATGGAGGAGGGGACACCAGAGGAACTGTCATGGGCATAGAAGGAGATTAGGAGGTGTGGTATGCAGAAGGCCAAGTTAAGAACACATTTTTAATCAAAAACAGACTCACAAATATAGTGGACAGTATGGTGACAGACAGGGGTGGGGGTTTTGGGGCTGGGAAAATGGAGTGAAGGATTAAAGAAGTACAAATTAATAGTTGATAGATGGTCATGGGGATGGAGAGTATGGCATAGGGAATGCAGTTAGCATTAATATATTGGCGAGGTGGAAAACCAGCGGAGAGAAGGAGCAATTAGGAGGATTGTTTTATAAACTAGATAAATGTCTAACAATGTACTGTGTACTTGAAACTAATTTAAAAAAATAAATTAATTTAAAAAAAGACTCCTTCAGGACCATATTTAACCTGGAAAAAAAATTAAACCTATAATGAAATTCCATTTTTTACATTTCAGATAAAAATATGATAAATCCTTTTAGGAAACAGATTCATACACTGATAAATAGTGCACCTTGATAGGATCTTTCCATATCCAAGACAAATGCCTATAACCATCTGAACCAGCAAGTCCACCTCCAGGAAATTATCCTGTAGATACCTTCTGATGTACAAATTAATGTCTATATAGTGAATAGATATCAATTAATTGAGGACTGATTAAGGTACTTCCATACCCTAGACTACTAAAAAATAAAAAGAAAGAAAAAAAGAAAATGTTTTAAGTCAGCAGATGTTTTCAACTATTTTAAATTATGTTGAGGGTTTGAGAAACTGAGAACTTAGAATTAAGCATTAGATTTGGCAACGTGGCAATCATTTGTAACTTTTAACTACAGCATTGCTGTACTGTGTGACAGAAGAGAACTTTAAGGAGAGAGTGGTCATTTAGGGCATGTGCTTTTAAAACAGAGAAGGATCCATAGGCTTCAATACTCTGAGGTGCTATTATAAACTTAGCAAGAGTGGAATGCTGGAATGATGTAGGTGAAATCCTATTAACATGAATGATGGACTAAGTTAGATCTAAGGAATGTGAGAATGCTTGTGTAAACAGTGTTTTTCATTTGGAAGGGAATATTAATCTATTCAAATATTTTTGGGGTTTTTATTACGAGTCAGGCACTGTTCCAGTTGCTGGGGAAAATTCACTGAACAAAACACATCAAGCCCTTTCACTTCATTTGACTGAAGCGAAGTGAGAGGGAATGAGCTATGTGGATGTCTGAGGGAAGAATATAGCAGGCACAGGGGAAAGAAAGAGCATAACCTCTGAGATCGATTGCTTGCCTTGTTTGAGAACAGTGAGTATAACTGAAGTGGAAGTAGAAGGAAATGAAGCTAGAAAAGTAGCTTGGGTCAGATAATTTAGGGCCTTAGAGGCTGTGAATTTGACTTCATATTTTATTAATTAAGATAAATATAAAGATGAGTGTTAGGAAACCCTTACAGGACTTGGAGCAGGAGAATAACATGATTAAATTTTTATTTTAAAAATATTTTTCTGGATGCTGTAGAGGGCAAGTGTCTAGGCAAGGAAGTCAGTTAGGAAGCTATTGTAATAGGCCAGGCAAGAGATAACAATTGTTTGGATTAGGCTGATAGCAATAGAGATGGTAAGTGGTAGATTCTGTATATTTTTGAAGATATGTATTGTGAAGGATTTGTTGATTAATTTTTCATAAGGGATGACATATAGAGACTGAGAGAACAATCAAGATATTTTGGTTGGATCAACTGATTAAATGGAAAGGTCACATAGTAGAAAGATTAAGGAAAGATCAAGTTTTGGTAAGAAAAATCTAGATTTCAGTTTTGGACATGCTAAATTTTAATGTTTATTGGTATCTAAGAAGACATCCTAGTTGGAAATGTGATTCTGTAGTTAGAAGAAAGGTTGACATTGGAGACGTAACTTTGGGAATCATCAGCATAAAGATGATAACTGAAACAATGAAACTGGATGAGATAAACTAGGGAGTGAATGGAATAAAGAACAGAAGAGGCCTAGGTATTGACATCAAGGACACATCCCCATTCAAGAAGATGAGGAGAGTGCAGCAAAGAAGACTGAGAAGGGATAGAAATAGTGGAGCAAGTATAAGAGATATGGTGTTCAGAAGCTAAGTGTAGAAAAAGTTTTAAGTAGAATGAAGTTACAAATTTTTTTCATACCTCAGAGAGTTTGAGAGAGATAAGAATTAACAGTTAGATAGTATGGAGGCCATTGCTAGCCTTTCTAAAAGCAGCTGTGCTGTCCTCATGGAGGGGCGAAAGCTTATTTGGAATCAGTTTAGGAAAAAATGAGAGTAGAAAATGTGAGACAACTCTTCCAAGGAATTTTGCTGCAAATGGGAGTAGTGATATGCATACAGACTAATTAGCAGATTGGGTGTGGGAATATGAGATAGTTCTCTTTTTGTTTTTATTTTCTTAGTGAAATAAGAAGTTAGTTGTTCCCTGAATAAAGGGAAAGATATTGGAGGCTGGAGAGAAAGAAAAAGGTTTCAAATAGTCATCTTTCGAGTGGGAAAGTGGGAAATATAGAATAATTAAATCATTACAGAGGGTTCGTTTGAGATCTGTACCATGAATTTAAAGCAAAGTGAGGTGAATCATCATAGTTATTTTTTATTTTTAACTATATTCAACTGCTTGGGTCTAGGCATCAAGTAGGTAATAACAAAGCTGGATTTAATTAGAGTGGGGTTTTACCAGGTAAGTACCATGGAGGGAGAAGGGAGCAAAAGAGTTGAGTCCATACAAGCAACTGATTACTATAATAGGTGTGAGCAAGGAAAATAAGACATGGTAGAGAGTGAGAGTGGGAATGATAATGTATAAGGAAGAGATGATAGAGTTAATGGGTTTGGTTTTGAAATTGTGAAAGAATTGTTGTGTTGGGAAAAGCATGTTTGAAAGAAAGAGAGCATGCTGGTTTTCAGAGGATGGAATGCTTACAATTAAACTTGGGAAGTGGTGCCTTCATTGGCGATTATGAAGTCAAGGGTATGACTATGGGAATGGGTAGTGAGATTAGCTGAGGAAAAGATTGTTGGAAATGGAGGGTTCAAGGAACTGAAAGGCCACATAGTTTGGGTGGAACATCTCTGAATGTTGAAATCACTAGGAATAATCATGGGAGTAGTAGTTAAGGGAAAGATAGATAGTGAACCAGGAGCTAAAATCTTCAATGAATGAAAGCATGTGATCTTGAGATCATGAGATAACTGCAGTAATCAGGAATAGCGGGTGGTATAATCCTATGTTATATGCTTCTAAGGAGCTGGAGTTTTTGAAGGGCAAGAGGAATGGTAAGGAAGAGTAAGAAATTCTAAGCAGGGGAAGGGTTTGGGAAATGAGAGCAGCTTTTGTAGTATTGATTGGAGAATGATATGCCATACAGAATGAAGTTGAAAGTTTGGAAGATGATCAATGATTAGAAAGGCTTGCATTTTATTTTGGTGATGACTGATAATTAGGGCCATGAAGAATGGGTAAGGTTATATTTTGCCAAACTATATTTGATATGTAGCAGTCCACATAATGTTATATTAATTTCTGATTTTAAAATAGTGCAGATGAGTTCAAATTCTCATTTCTATCTTTTCCTTCTGTCTTGGTTGATAACTACTGGGATGTAATATGTATGAATGCAGATCATTTTGAATTTATTCTAAAATTTAAATAGGAAAATTGAAAGGGACAAAGTGACTGAGATGATTTGGAAATAGGATAATTAAGTCTTTTTGTTGAAATTCACTTAAAGAAAGAAAATGAAAGTGTGAGCTCTGATATTGTTTAAATAAATGGCTAAATAAATACCTCTGCTTTGTAGTTTGCAAATTAATATTATTTTTTTTCAGAGGAAGAAATACTACGTAGTGATGTACAGAAACAATTAATTTCAATCTCTGAGGAGATGATGAATCTGGCTAAACATCTTCCTGATACTTTCAGAAAATTGGAAAATCCACAGAGGTTAGATATCTTTTTTTTTTTTAAATCAATTCTGTTTATTCTTATAGCAGTTTCCTATATTTGAGGAAATACTGTTCATTGAGGTAGACTCATAAATTTGCTCGAATACATGCATACCACTGATATATAAATTTGAGAAATATCTTTCCATTTGTTAAATTATGCATCAAAAAGTTTAAGGCTTTTTTGTCTGCTTTGTAGGATGTTTTATGAAACAAAGCAAAGTAAAATTCAATGTTGTCTTTTCTGTGTTTATGGGCATCTTTCATTTCATTGTAGTTTAATCACTTGAAATCTATAAACAAAAGCAACCTTTATACTTAGCAGCTTCATTTTTTCTGGTTATTATCTGATTATTATATAACAATTCTACCTAATCAGTAGACTATTAGAACAAGAGGCATTCATATTTTAAAGATCATTTATAATTAACACATTAGAAAACTTGAAATATTTGGATTAATAAACATTGGACTACTGGTGCTATGTAGCTCTTTTTGGAGTCAGGACTTTCCCTAGTCCTAATTGCTAAATGAATTCTTTGTTAAATCTAAAAGGATTGCTCTTGAACAGTGAATGATTACAGTGTGGTAATATAATTTTGAGGCAAATGTACTTTGTGAATATGAAGCAGTTAGTTGAAATAGAATTCTGATTGACGTAATGTATGCTTATTTTTGGATGAGATTTGTGATATATTTCGATTGAGAGATTTCAAAGTATGATATATAAATTCTACTCTTTTTCAGTCATTTGCCCTCTCCCAGCAATTTTTTTAGTAGTTTTTATGTAATTTTGAGAATTTCTGAAAGATGGAGTGCATGAGACTACTTTCAGAGCATGTTTGCTTTTCATTTAATGATACAGTTTGACAAGCTTGGATATCCAGTTAAAATGAAAACCAGGTATAGGTAAGATTTGGTGTGCATGTGACAGCAACTGGAAGTTATCTCTGAAGGAGTAGACAAAACTATAAAAATTAGAAATAAGAACTCTTAAAAATAGAGCAATTTGAGGTTTGTTATAGAAGGGAACAACTTTATGCCTCAGTGAACCTGGGAAGGTATTGGATTGTACAGTACTATTTAGTTATTGATTTCAGTTCAATACATATCCGTTGTATTGCTGTCATGTACTTGACATTCTGCTGGGTACTGAGGTTGTCTGTAGGATACTAATACACATAATCACATTCCTAGGAAAGAAGGAAAAGAACACTGTGCCTTATTTAGACAGCAGGACAGCTTTCGATATTATTTAGAGTAAATAGTTATCTTATGTGAAATGTATTATCCTCTAATGTTAGGGCAAGATAAATGAGCCCTTACAGTCTTGTCAATCTGTGTGTGTCGCTGTTGCTATGTTTACATAGCATTCTCTGTGCATTTAACAATGAAAATATGTCACATATCTGTTCCTACTAAAGTATTTACATACACATCTTATATTTGAATACTTGTATATAATGCTATATGTTCTTTATAAGATTTGTAGTTTTAGAGTGTTAGAATTAGTGGGTTTTATGATTTAAGTTTAATTTTACTTTTGTTTGTATTGATATACACTTTGTAAACTTAAGCTGAGACCAACTTTGAAGTACCGATAATAGTGCTGTTTTCAGTATGGAAATAACTCATGAAATAACGTAGCATTTTTTTATTTATTCCCATGAATGATCAAATCTTTATATGAATCATCAATATAAAACTTTAAAAGTCATGTCAGATTTTATTGTGTCGATTTTAATACAGAAAAATTAGAGCTCAATATAATCATTAGTTAAATTGTAAAATGTATCTCTTTGCTCATCATATTCTCTTTTCTCCCTCTAATTTCTACTTTTATGAGGTAACTAAAAATTGCTGTATTAAGCTTCATAACAAACAGACAAGACAGTGTGCCTCATTTTACACTCTAGCAATGGTTTTCCTTTCTAGTTAACTAAATTTGGTCATAATGTAGTTATTTAAAGTCACTTAGTTAAAGTGTATTAGGAACTATAATTAAGGAGTTAAGAAGTCTGTTTATATTTATTCATATACATCTTCTTTATAGTTTCTCACCTCTTATATTTTCCCACTGAAAGGAAGTGTGTTTTTTATTCCAGAGAATATGTATCTAGTTTTGAGATTTTTGAGAATACAAAACAGCATAATTTTTGAATTATAGTATAAACACTTTTATGTGTTTTAGTGAGGACTAGGGTGATCAGTAAATCGAAAAGAAGAGGTAAAACATGGGATCATAAAATTTTTCTTTTAACTTAACATATTAATATGTATGTGTTCCTAATGTTTTGATATACATCATGGCTTCTTCATTAAATATAGGCCTAATATTTGGAGTTTTGCAGAGTGTTTCTTGTTTAAATACACCCATATGTATCATCTATACTTCCAGTTTTAGTTTCTTTAAAATGGAGTGAAAACTGAAGACATTTGAATCAGTCTTAATGCAGGGTTCTAAGTTTTTTCCTGTAAACTTTTATAGTTATTTTAACTATAGTTAATCGGACAGAACTTTGTTTTTTTTTAAAGGAAATTTGCTAAGTCTTTCCACATGTTCAACTTAGAATTCAATGAAATAGTGGTGTTTTTTTTAGTGTTCATGTATCATTAATTCAATTTACATTAAATTAAAATAATTATCATAAAAAGTAGGATTGACATAAACATCTAGTTTGAGACCAAACACTTCTGCACTTGATAAGTCAACTGTTGAATGCAGAAGTACATTGATGTATAATGAGTAGCCTACCATCTACATGCATATAGCGGGCATTCGGGAATGAAGAGCAACTTTAATCCAGTATGTCTTAAATTGAAAGTCAGTTTAGGAAGCTTCTACTTAATTCAAAAGCATTATCCTTAAAGTTAATGCAATGCAATTAAAGTTTAATTAACTTTTCTTAAATTTTTTTTTAGGGTTTCTGTACTATTGAAGAATATTTCAGAAAACATACATTCTTTGAGAAAGATGGTACTTAGTTCTACCAAGCCTAGCAATAATTTTAACTTTTTACCATTGGAAGATCCAACTGCTGGTGGAGTACAACAGCAACAAATTAGAAAAGATGAAGATTTTACTAACATTAAAGATGAGACATGGGATATAACACCTGATAATTTAATTACACATGATGAAGCAAATGTGCTTGGAAATGAAGTGAAACAAGAAGATGGATTTGAAGATCGATTCGAAGACAATAAGTTAAAAGAGAATATAGAAAAAACTTGTTTGATGTCATTAGATATTACAGAATATGAACTCCAAATTTTGGAACAGCAGGCTCAGGAAAAAAATCTTAGCGATGTTACTTGCAAATCTCCTGAGGTACTAAATAAGAGAAAGCAATTTCTATTCACTAATAGGAGTTGGATGATTTTTTAATGTAAAGGGGCAGATAGTAAATATTTCAGACTTTGTAGACCACACAGTCCCTGCTTTCACAAATTCTGCTAATTTAGTGTGAAAGCAGCTATAGGTAAAAATAAACAAATGAGTTTGCCTGCGTTTCTATAAAACTTTATTTACAACAAAAAAGTGGGCTGGATTTGGCTTTTGAGCCATATTTTGCCGCTCCTGACTTAGTGTAAGAAGCATCTGATATAGTCTTCTAGTGGATTTTATAGTGTCAATACACATTTGTAGTAATATGCTATTTTAGCATTTCTCTTGCTGCTTATATAATAGATATTGCTGCTGTTTTTTAGATTCCCTACATATCTACTAGTGTTTGGTAGTATTTTTACTTCCTCATACAGAATTTCTTTACTTGCTATTGTGAGGGGATTTCTAATAAACTGATGTTTTTGTTTGACACTAACATTTACTGTCATCTGGAGAGTCAGTAACCTGTTTTTCTTTATTGTTAAACATTCTATATTCTCTCTCAACTTCATGTTTAGATTTTAAATTATTATGTTCTAATTCTTTTAGTTTAATTTGTGTGATTTTGTTTTTTTCCTGGCTAAATGAAGTGTATTTTTTTGAAATAGTGAAGTTGTATTAGAAGAATCATTACATTTCTTTCACTGTAAAGACAGATCATAAAAGAGACATCAAACAGCTGTATACTTTTATCTCGTTTATTTTTCATTAGTTTAAAAAATTACCTATGATTCCCATTTTCAGCATAATTTTATACGTTTTCTTTTACAATAACTAAGTTATAAGTGTTTTAAAATTATATTTAAGTCATTTAATAAGGTTATTTTCCTTCAGTTCTCATGGCAAAGTCTCAGTATTTGAGAAATTCTTTATGATTTGGTTACTATAGTAGTAATCATTTCTATCAATATATATAAATGCATGTAAGTGATCTGACTGACATTGTTTACCCCAATGATTGCCATTTTTATTGTGTAATAATTATTAGCATTTTTCTTTATTCATTGACAACCCAATTTGAGAAGTAAATTTTTTTCTCCTTGTATAAAACTTATTTTAAAATTCTTTTTTTTTAAAGCTTAATTTTTGTGGTTTTGAGATTGTACTTTCTTTTCCTACTTACAGTTTTAAGATTAGACATTTGGAGAGGTCTTTCTTGTATATTTCTTTTGTGGGTTCTTTTGTGCAAGTCACCATGCAGTTGGACACTTCCTTCCTGGGTATTGCCAAATATTGTAAAGGTTCTTTATATTCAAACATCAGCTATAGCTGAATAAATAGCTTATATGACACTTTTTTTTCAAATATATATAGATGCTATCTGTAAAATAGTGATTTCTTTAAAGGTATTTTTACAGTCATAGTAGCTTTTTGTGATCTTTGTGAAGGCAGTGGATAGAAAAGAACAACTATTGTTCCTGGCTTTGTACAGAAATTTCAACATTGGCAAAGAGGTTTGTACTAAAATTTGGGAAACACAATTTGACATTTTTTAACTTGGAGTTGAACTTGTTACTTTGTATTCTCATTTTGAGTGTGGGCTTTATTTAAAGTACGCTTATCTATTTTGTTTTTCTTTCCAATTATATTTCCTTCTCTTTTTATTTGGTTCTTAGTTTCTATGTTTATTCCTCCTCTTTCTTCCTCTATAGCACTCTCTCTCCCTTCTTTTCTTTCTATCTTCTTGTCATATAAACATATAAAATGAATTATGCATTTATCTATTAGAGAACTTCATTTTGTTGAAAAGTGGGTATGGAATGAATTATACTGGAAATTCATGTTTGAAATACTTTTTTCTTTTTTAAAGCATTTAAAGGATAATGAAGAGGATGTATCTTATGTAATTGAAAGTGATGAAGATTTAGAAATGGAAATGCTTAAGGTATGTTTAAAATTATGGAAAATCACTTCAATTCTTTCCAAAGAACTATTAATTACATAAAATATTACTTAATTCTAAACTAGTCCCACCACAATGAGATTGCTATTAATTATGTAACATTAGATTTTGTTTTCTTTTTCTTATTTTTTCCCCCTCTTTAATTCTCCCCTCCACTTCCACCCCTGACTTATGGATGTTGCCGTTTCCCCTTAAGAACTGGATCTCTGAAGGCAGGGCATCTCCTCCCACGTGCTCCTGGCGTGCTAGGGTGTGCACCCCAGGCCTGGCATACTTGGCACACTTGGGGGCGGGGTGTGGGAGCTGGTGCACCCAAGGTGTGGTTCATGGCGCCACCTGGGGCACGAACTCCAGACTTTGTGCGTTTAAAGCAGACGTGCTAACCACTGCTCTATGGAGCCACATTTTATATCTTTATGTGGTCTGTGAATAATGTTTTATTAGTAATATGCCAATTTTTGCATACTAGAAAACATACTAGCATGTTTTCTCTATTCCCTTTTAGGTTACTTTCTTTTAATCTTTCCTGCAATGTGGGTAGTGATTCTGCTCTTCAGTATTGAAATCGTTTCCTTTTCTTCTTATCCATGTATGTCCCCTTTTATTTGGATGTTTATTTACTATGGATAATTTATATTTACTATATATAATTTTCTAATGTTTTGAATGGTTCATTTTTCCCATTATCAAAATTGAAATTATTTTTTAATTTATGTATTTTCTACCCCTTCACCCAATCTCCAGTTTCTTTGTTAAGTGTTGTGAACCACGTATGGACAATCAGAAAGAAAAGCCTAAATTTTGACAAATTAAGTGAAAAATGAAAATATAGAAGTTCACCATTATGCATACTTTTTATGCATACACTCCTCATTTATAGACCAATGTGATTTTTCTTTTTATAAAATGAAACTAGGTTTCTGATTCTTTAATTTTGAAGCAAAGTAATGAGTAGTGATTAGGAATGTGGATTCTGAATTTAGATGTGGGTCTGAATTCCAACTTTGCCATTTATTAGCTGTGTGACTTTGATCAAGTTTCTTAACCTTTCTGATACTCAGTTAACAAGTTGTAATTATTATTTAAGGTGTTACTTGTGAAAAGCTTAGTATAGAGCCTTCCATTTTGTAAGTGTTTAATAAATATTAGCTGAGAGTAATAATAGAACATAAATGTTAAGTAATATTTCTTTATTGATTAACCATTTCTCCGAAGAGTGTTACTCAAGTAGTGCATTTATGGGATACTTGCAGACTTCCATAAACTTATATATTGAACCTCTTAGAAGGCAACCTGGATGCCCAGATGAGAGAACTTATTTCCTTTTTCCTTTTTCTTTTTTATTAAATGTATTGGGGGTGACATTAGTTAATAAAATTACATATGTTTCAGGTGTGCAGTTCGATAATACAGCATCTATGTATGGCATTATTATTTTCAAAATGCTTTTTTAAGTATGTTTGTTGACTTGAATAAAAAATCAGGAACAGAATCAACTTTTTTTTTTTCTGTTCCAGGCCTGAAGTGAATATACTTTTTAGAAAGCCTTTAAAGTCAAATTTATTAGATGAAAGATTTAATAAAAAAAGAAAATGAGAACTGTGGTTTAATAATGCTGTCATTTCACAGTAAAAAATTTTATAAATGAAACAATTTTGAAATACCCCAACATTCTGTAAAGAGATAATATTCATGTAGGGGAGGAAATTAGATACTGTCAAGCCAAAATTAAAACAAAAAACTCTATTTCACATTTGTTATATTTGTTTCTTAAAATTATTTGAATCTGGTTGTTGTTTGACAATTGCAAAAACATGTTTATTGTTTGCTTGTAATTTAAACCTTATGCTTATTTGAAAAGAATGTGACTGATCTGTATGATATAGACTCATTACAAAAATAACATTAAAACCCACATTTACCACTTAAGAATTGAAAACATTTAAGTATGATAAAGAAAAAATGTTTTTAAATGATCTAAATTCAAAATTTATAATAACTCTTCCCAGGGGCAGTTTATTATACGCTATTAATGACCCCTGTTTATGCAGTAAGTATTCCATCTTTGGCCTTGTGCCTTAGAAACCATTCTTCAGCACATGTTTAAACTGGAGCACACATGTTCTTTTGTGGTATTGCACACATCTGCCAGCTTTGAACAAAATTGTAGGCTCTGTTAATAATACTCCTTTTGTGTTTGGTGAAAAAGATATGACATTGTCAATGGTTTTGCTTTTAAAATTATTTTTAAACTTTCAGTCTTTAGAGAACCTTAATAGTGTCACAGTAGATCCAATTCATTCAAAATGCACAGAAATGGAAGGAAATCTGGATATTTCTTCTAAAGAAGATGAAGATGAGAATGAAGCTATTGAAGAGGAAGAAGAGTATGAAGGTAAGCACTGCAATATGTTTGAAATGACTCATCTCTGATACCTACCACTGACTCTAAATGTTTTAGAGGTCAAGAATTTTGTGGCATTTAGTTAAATGTCTTAAAAACTTGTCGTTAAATCCCTTAGTGCTTTGGTCTTCATAAAGCACAATCTTATTATTTATAAAAGTAGAATAATAGTAGTGTTTTGTCATTTGGTGACTGGTGATGTGAAAATTTTTATCTTGAATTATATATTTTGTTTGTCAAAATCATAAAAAATTGCTAGTAAAAGTTCTTACTTATATTAACCATTATGATAAATGGCATAGATATATAGTATCTGCTTCTCAGAAGCTTATTACTTAAAATAAGTGGCACAATGTCAAATAGCAAAATGGACTAATTTTCATACTGTGGGTGCTAACTATGGTAAAGAATCCACTGAACAAACTTCCTATTATGTAAGTGTAAGTAACAGTATTTATTATGGCAAACTATGGGGTCTTCTCATAAATCTAGAGCTGGATTTCATCAGCAGTATGATGTGGACATATAAAATACATTTTTTAGGTAGAAAATATATGAAAATGTTAAACAATGTTTTTCCCTTTGTTTTCTTGTATTAGATACAGACACAATATCTCCAAATCAATTTAGTTCTTTATATTTAGAGCTGTTAAAGCTGAGAAGTATAATCTGAATTTTTATTTAGAGATGAATTATCTTGATTCTTTGTGTTGTTCTTTCTTGATCACTCATGAACCTTTCAACCTGAGCAGAAAATGATATCAGTTGGGTAAAATTAACATAACTCCTTTGTGCTGCATAGTTAGATTTGATGGAGTGATAACTAAGATGAAGGATTTATTTTATCTGTGGATTTTATTTGTAATGTAATTTCTGATTATCATTAGTTGCAAGTTGGTTATATTATAAAATTTGGATTGGTATATTGTTTGCCATTGGTTGTGTCTAAAATGTTACTTTTTAAAAGTATAACATTCCAAAACATCATTTTTTGCAGTGCTGTCAAAGTGTGAACCAGAACAAAGTTCTAATCATTAGTATTAGGTAATTATCAAGGTGTTTACCTGTAGTCATGATTGGTACTTAAAAGACCAAATTGGTTAGATTTAAAAGACAAAACAATTACCTTTGATACCTATCACTATATTCTTTACAAGAAACCAATGTAATAAAACTTTTATTCCCTCTTACCATATGTACTTCTATTTTAACATAAATGCCCATTTTATTTTATTTTAAGACCATTTGATACCGGAACCTAATGCAAAGGAAGTTATTTGCCTCAAAACCTACTTTGGCCATTCCAGTTTTAAGCCGTAAGTATAATCTCAATTAACTGCATATTTACTGTTTTATTCATAAGGAAAAAAAGGCAAATAATCCCTCCATTTAACAGTAACAGCACAACTTCACTGCAGTTTATCTATGCCGCACTGTATTTCCTGTGACTACAAAGTTATTTTGAAGTAATATTTATATAAAACTCATATTTGTAAATTATTTTTATAAATAAGGAAAAATGATTTTTCTGTCCATAGAGAGTTCTTAGTAGAAACTAGTGTAAATTCATTAATAAATGAATGTTAATTTAGTTCTGATGTCTTTTTCATTAAAAAAGTATGTGTGTGTCTATTTTGTACATCCTATTATCCAACGTATGACGATATAATAGAAATTCATAAGAAAAAAGTTTGAAGAACAATGATAATCTTTTCAGTTTTAATATATTCAAATGTATTTACATATAATGGGGCACACTTATAAGAACTGAAATGAGATGTGGAATAAGTATATTTGAATGAAACTAGTAAGAATATAAAAATGTAGACTCTTTTTATTCTGGAAATTTAAAATTTATTCCATGGAAGCACGTCTTTCCTTTTTCCTTTTAATCTTAATTTATTTTAATGTTCTGCATGCAGAAAAGTGCACATGAATATACAGATCAATGAATTTTCACAAACTACGTAGTCTGTGTCACCAGCACTCAGATAAGAAAGGATAGGTCATCATCACACCAGAAGATCATCTTTCCACTTGATTTTTCCCTTAATACTTTATTTAAAAATGGTCAAAGATATACTTACAGTAAAGTTGAAAGAATTTTTTTATTATAATTTTTTTACTATTTTTTACCTATACATTTAACATGTCACCGTACTTGCTTTATCAGATATCTGTTGATCATCTCTATACATTCCTAATCCATCCAATTTTTAAAATGCATCTCAAGATAAATTATGGATATTATTATATTCCCCCTACTAAAAACTTCAGCATATAAATTATTAACTGTTGTTAAGTATTTATTTTTCTTTTGATGTAAAATTTACATACAAGGAAATGGTCAAACCTTAAGTGTACATTTGCAAATCTTAAGTGCATAGATATGCACCCATGTAACTTAAACTGCTACTGAAATATGGAATACTACAGTCACTCCAGAAACTTCCCTCATTTCCCTTCTCAGTCAATCCTTGCCCCTGGATAATTTTTCTTATTTATTTTAAATCAATGATTCTATTGGAAATCTAGTATGAAGCTTGGAATTTATTTTATACTTTAGATATCTGTAATAAAAATTAATGCACTTATATACTAATTGAAATTTGTAGTTGTTCAGTCAATTTGTATGAGAGATTGATCAAATGGGGCCCTTTGTTTTAAAGTTCTAGGGTTCATACGTTTTTATATTGAAAATCAAAATGCAAAAGAAATTCTATTAGAGGAAGTGAAAAAATTTAATAGGTTTTAACTTGTCCCTGGGTTTCTTATTAGTAAAACAAAATAGCTTTTTGCTTTTTCACCCTCTAGGTTTCAGTGGAAAGTGATTTATTCTGTATTGAAGGAAAGAAGAGATAATGTTGTTGTCATGGCAACCGGTAAGTTGTACTTAAGCAAATAACCTCATTCTTTAACAAATAAAACTTAAAGGTTTGAAATGCCTAATCTTTCATTAAGCTCTCAAAATACAGATATAGTAGTACCCGCTTATCCATGGTTTCACTTTCTTCAGTTTTAGTTACCTATAGTCAGCCATGATCTGAGAATATTACATGGAACATTTCGGAAATAAGCAATTCATAAGTTTTAAAATGCCCACTCTTGTGAGTATTGGGATGAAATCTCACATAGTTTACTCTGTCCTGCCCAGGATGTACATCATCCCTTTATCCAGAGTATCCATGCTGTATACACTACTTGTCTGTTAGTCACTTAGTAGCCAGTTTGGTTATCAGATCATCTATCCCAGTGTTGTAGTGCTTGTGTTTAGTAATCCTTATTTTACTTAATAATGACCCCAAAGTACAAGTGTAGCAATGCTGGCAATTTGGACATGGCAAAGAGAAGCTGTAAAGTGCTACCTTGAAGTGAAAAGGTGAGTGTGGTACAATTAGATATTTTGAGAGAGAGACCACATTCACATAACTTTTATTTTAATATATTGTTATTATTGTTCTATTTTGTTATTAGTTATTGTTAATCTCTTACTGTGCCTAATTTATACTTTAAACTTTATCATAGGTAAAACAGTAGATACAGAGTTCAGTATTATCCATGGTTCCCGACATCCACTGGAGATCTTGGAACATATCCCTTGTGGATCTTATAGGGATACTTCTGTACAAACACAAATGGTGTGAAATATAGAAGCAAGTGAACTGAGTAGATGCTTAAATTTGTGCATAAATTAGCTCTTAGGAAGATAGCATATTCGTAAGTGACTATTTATCTAATACAAGTACAGTTGTAAGAAGAAATCAGAGTACTGAGGCTTTGTTTTTATTTCAATGAGTGTATTATTTTTATTTCAAGGATATGGAAAGAGCTTGTGTTTCCAGTATCCACCTGTTTACATAGGTGGACTTGGCCTTGTCATTTCTCCTCTTATTTCTTTGATGGAAGACCAAGTGCTCCATCTTGGGTAAGTAATGTTTTCATTGCCACATCATCACTTATTTTTTTCCTTCTGTGAAGAACACATTTGTTCTATCATGTATGTTAAAATCTATTTCACAGTAACATGTATCTATAAGTGTTGCCTTATCTTTATAAGTAATAAATGACACTTTAGTGGGAGAATTTACTTTTTTCTTGAGTTTTCTGTAATTCAAGCACTGGTTGGCCCTGATAAAAATTTTTTTAAAAGCAAACTTTATGCAAGTTTAAATTGTGTATCACAAAATTATTTTCTCTTTCAGTTACTTTTTCTCTTTAGCTTGGTATGAAACATAAAAGTCTATTTAGTTATGAAAAATTTTGTTTTTGTAAAAACCCACCTTAACTAACCTGCCTTCTAAATGGCCCTTAGAGGAATTTATTAAATTAGTGAGTTACCAAAAGAATGAGGATTGCAAAGAAGAGAGATGTGCATCATTATATTTCTTTATTCCTTCTTACTTAAGAATGAAGTTGGTATTTGTAGTGTGTACATGGCTCCTGAATGTTTGTTTTTTTCATTATAGAATGTCCAACATTTCAGCTTGTTTTCTGGGATCAGCACAATCAAAAAATATTCTAAAGGATATTAAATTGTGAGTAATTTATATGATTTCTGATCATTTGGTCAGGTGTGTATATATGTGAGAGAATTTTGTACACAAAAATACTTTATTTAATGCATGAACAAAATACCCATGATTTAAAAATGTACTTTCTCTTTATAGTACATTTGCAGAACTGTTCATTTAAAAATCTTTCAAATTTACCGTCATGTCAACATTGTAATCATCGGACTGTAAAATTTTGGTTTGAGAAGAGAGCTTGTAGAGTATCTAGTTTTGCCTCATTTTACAGGTGAGGAAACTGAGGTTCAGAGAAAGAAAGTAATTTGCCCAAAGTCACTTACTCAGTGGCTTAGCAGGGACTATATTCTAGATCTCTTGCCCCATTAATCCCATTATGACATAATTCCTAACAAGAATAAAATTGTCAGACATGGAAAAATATCTGTATATGTATGTAACATGTGTAGTGATATGTGCATATATTAATATACAAACATACACACATGTATTTACTGAGTTTTTAAAAATGTATATATATAACCCAAACCCCTATCAAGATATCTTCTTTTTTATAAACATTTTTAATCACCTTTATTGAAGTATTTGACATATAATAAATTTTACATACTTAAAATATATAATATGGTAAGTTTTTGGCAAATAAGTACCCACAACATCATCACCACATCCAGATAATTAACATATCTATCATCCTCGAAGTTTATTCATACTTTTTGTAGTCCATTCTTCCCACTTTTTTTTTCTACCTTCTTTACCTCACTCACCAGGTAACTACTGATCTACTTTGTCACCATAGATTAGTTTATGTTTTCTAAAATTGTACATATACAGAATCAGTCATACAATGTGTGTTTTTTTGGTCTGATTTAAATTACACAGAATAATTATTTTGAGATTCATCCATGTTGTTACATATATCAGTAGTTCATTCCTTTTTATTGCTGACTAGATTACATCATATGGATATGCCACAATTGTTTATCTATTTACCTGTTGATAGACATTTGGACTATTTCCAGATTTGGGCTGTTACAAATAAAGCTGCTATGAGTGTTTTTATACAGTCTTTGTATGGACACATGCTTTCATTTTTTTAGTAGAAACCAAGGAGTAGAATGACTAGATCATGTGGTAGATAAATGCTTAACTTTTTTTTTTTCTAATTGGGGTAAGTTTACATAATTTAATATTCATTTTAACTACTTATAAAGTGTACAATTCAGTGGCTTTTAGTACATTCACAACACAAAGTTATTAGTACTTCATTTATTTTCATTGATAAATAATGTTTCATCGTATGAACATACAATATTTTATTTATCCATTCATTAATGATGGATATTCAGGTTGTTTCTACTTTTTGGCTGTCATGAATGTGCTTTGAACATTTATGTATAAGTTTTTCAATGAACATATGTTTTGATTGCTTTTTTGTATATGCCTAGGAGAGGATTTGGTGGCCCATATGGTACTTCTATGTTAACTTTAAGAAACTGCCAGATTTTTTGAGAGTAGTTTTTTCTTTTTCTTTAGCTTCTCAGTGTCTTCCTCATTCTTTTCTCCGAGCAGATAAGCATTCTCTGCGTTTTGTCATAAAATATAAGAAGATTGCCTCTTTTTTTTGTTTTTGTTTTTACATGTTACATGTCATGCCACTTATAGAGACTGACTGGTTGTTTCTTGATCAGACCCCCAAATTCTAGAACAGAGACTAATTGACTTACTTTGATATAATGTCTAACCCTGGCACTAGAGGAAATAGGCAAGAGAGCAGAATGCATAGGAGAAAGAGGGATACATGAGTTTAATCATAAGGAGGGGGCAGTAGTAGGATAATGGGTTGTAGCTCTTGAAGAAGGAAGGTGGTATATAGGTAGAGTGCTAAAATATAAAAGGTTTACTATAGGCTTGATCATTTAACTTGTGGACTATAGTTTTGGGGCCAGACTACTAAAAATTAGAACCAGGTTTCTAATGTCACCTTAATGCTGAATACTTTCTGATAGGCATTCCCAGTTTTTGTTTTGATGCATCGAAGTGAAATTGAAGAACAATATATGTGGATATATACACACATAGCATTCATTTAGTTTTTAGTAAGTAGTGTAATGTGTTATTCGAAAATTTACCAGGTATTATGATTTTCAGTTATAATTCATTGGGTGATTGCTTTCTTCATTGTATAATTCCTGTCCTGTTTCTTTTTTTGTTTGTTTTTACAGAGGCAAATACCAGATTGTATACTTAACTCCAGAATTCTGTTTAGGTAACTTGAACCTGCTCCAGGAACTTGAAGCTAATATTGGTAAGTGGTACAATGTAAGTATTATTATTGAATTGAGTTATTAAAAGTTAAACCTATAGAAGAATACTGGATTTCTTTTCTCTTAAAGTTTATTTCAAACATTATCTCCTCCAGGAAATCTCCAATTCTCCAACTTGGTGTTTCTCCTATCTTATCACATAGTACCCTATAATTCCTTATGCCATAGAAATTAGTCTCTTTATTATAATTACCTGTTTGTACATCTGTTTTGATCTGCTAGACTATAAACTTTTTTGGGGAAAAGTACCATTCTTATTTACTTATATTTCCCTAGTGCAGTGCCTGGCACATAGCATTTAAGTGTAACATTGAATCAATGTTGAATCATTGATTCTGCGAAATTGTTATTTTCTTCATATTTTGAATCTAAATTAAATCAGTGTAGTGGTTAATCCACCCTTATTGTTTAGTAGACTCACCTTTCAAACTTTAGAAAACTGTAGGATCCTTCAACCTTGAGAATCTGATTTAATGCCTGAGATACGGCCCTGACATCTTTAGTTTTTCACAGGTGATTTTGATGTGTAATCAAGACTGGAAACCACAGTATCTTTAATTATTTGCCATCAGTGAGTGTGATTAAGTAAAAAAATTAGATCATGAGTCAGAGCTTATTTTCTAGAAAATACAGGATTAGTCAAAAGCTGACATTTTTTTTGAATTTAAAAAATTTTGTCTCTTTTTTTTTTATTCTTGATAGTTAGGCTCAGCTATCTAAGAGTTGCAGTCAAGGCTTCTACTGGAAATGCACATATCTGAGTCATTCAATTAACCAGCTAATCTTAGTTTTCTAATATTATATGATCTCATTATATAATTACGTGCTCATTAAAAGTAATTCCACATAGGTAAGCTTTTCAACATTGCAACATCTCATTTAATGGTTATTTTCATGTAACTCTAGGAAAGCATTTAACAGTTTTTCTAAGAATATAATGAAAAAAAACTTGTATCATTTTAGTATGTATTAAATACCAACAAAATAATGAGGAAAGAAATTAACATTTGATTAAGTATATTGTCAAAGAGTGCATCAGCCATTAAACTCTTTTATTGGCATATTACATTTTTGCCTTTAATGGAAAACAAATTTGATGTGTCTCCTATTACAGTGTATGAATTTCTTATGAATATTTTACTTTAGATTAAGCCTCACTACCCTAGATACATAAATTTCATGGTTTTATTGCAAAAGCTATGATCTGTGTCCATAGTGGTCAGGTTATCTTTTGTTCCATTTTAGTATTTTCTCTGTTTCTGTGATAGAGTTAATAAATTAGTTTAAGACTGTACTTAGGATAGAGTTAATAATTAGCTTAAGTTTGTATGTAGATCCTTTGACAGGTAGTTCTAATTCTCTTTTTATTTTTTTGTAGTGGATTAAATGATAAATACTGCAATCATTACAGCAGAATACTCTGCATATGATGGATGGATGGTTGACTTTCAACGTTGAACAAAAGGGGATAAATGCTTTTGAAATGTTTTTTTTTGGTTTTTGTTTGCAGGAAATTGTGAAATGCTTTCGAAAGTTAACATACTTAGAATTTTATTTGTACAGTAGTCTGACATTTAGCTAATCAGATTCATGATTTTTATGATAAATGCTACTTTATTAAGTAGTATGGATTTATAGGAGAAGCAACAAACATAATTTGTATGGAGACTTCTTAAAACCAAACCCAGCTGTAATTGTCTTTTAACTTTGGAAATAAGGCTTGAGTCACAGATATGCCAACATGAAATATGTATAGGACCTGGTCAGACACTGAGACTTGCACGTTTAAAGTGAAAGTTGGCAAGAGCTTACCTAAACTGATTGTGAGGGACAAAATTCACTTCTATTAAAAGGTAATTAGTCAAACCTGTGATTTTAAGGAAGGTTTTTAAATAAAGCAAGAGTCACCATCTTTATTTTAATTTATTTAATTTAAAGTCTTGGTCATTTTGTTTCTAAAGCCAAAATAAATGTAGTGGTAACATTGAATTCTCTGCAATCACTCAGTAGTAACAAAAGAATTTTGATGCTAATCAACCCACTTTGATCATATTTAGTAGGTCTTTTTTTTGCTTTCTTTCTTCTCCAACTGTATTATAGTTGGTAATTTCAGTGAATTATAGTTGTTTATTTGCATGTCTGTTTCTTTTAGAATTATGAGCTCACCGAGGTCATGGATTGAGTTTTATTAATCTTTTTATTCCTAGAAAAGTGTTTGGATCATAGTGAGCATTTACTAACCATATAATAATAATAGTAATGTTTTTATTGAGATCTCTCTGTGCCAGGCCCTGTTTAGCATTTTATGTGAATAGTCTAATTTAATCTTCACAGTAACTAATAAATGTTAGGTACTATTATTACCTACCTTTTACTTGTGGGAAACTACAACTTGGAAGCTTGAGTAACTTAAGGTAATACAAATGGTAAGGGGCAGAGCTAGGTTCTGCATCCAGGTAGTCTGACTCTAGAGCACATGTTTTTAATCACCCTACCTAGTGGCAGGACATTAATACTCATATAAGTACCAAAGAATGATCATCCCTACTGAAGGAAAAAATTATTTTTGTCTTAAGTATTCATTTGGTAATTGAGGGTAAAAGGACTGACATTACTTTGAACTATCTGAAGATGTTTTAATGGATGATTACACAATAAAGCCCTTTTCTGAAGTGTATGACTGACTATACACTGTTGATTGCATTTCAGTGTGGGTTTGTGGTGTGGGAATGGAGTGGAGGGGTTGCTAGGGAAAGAACAAAACAAATTATATTCCTTCTTACTTTGTACGTAATGAGATTTAGTTCTTCCCTCACCATTGCTCATTAGAAAATGTGTATGTCATCCAGTGTTTCAGTACTGACATTTCATAGGATTTCTCTGTAATATGACCATCGTGGATAGTCATAAACGTAATCTCACTAGAAATGTGCTGATTCTATCCCTTGACAGCTAGCCCATGACATAAAATTAAAGTATTACCAAAGAAAAATAAGAACAGCTTTTTTTTTTTTAAGGATATTATCATTACAAATGGTTCATGAATGATAGTTTTGAGGACAGTAGTAATTCATTTCTCTAAAGAATAATGATGAAAGCTGAAATCTAATAAATATGTTTGAATAATATATAAATATTTTCTTCTTTTATTTATATACCTTTAATCTATGTATTTTGTCATATACCTTTAATCTATGTATTTAGTCTTCTGAATAATTGTTTTTGGTGTTATCTGATGTTATTTATGCTTATATTTTCAGATGACCCAAATACTTTGATTATTTTATTCTTTTTTTCTGTAATATTTATATATCCTAAGTGAAAAGCATGATATTGTTTTATATGTATTTCTTCTCTTCAAAATTTAATTTATTTTCTCCATTTATTTTTCTTTTTATAGGTATCACCCTGATTGCTGTGGATGAGGCTCACTGTATTTCTGAGTGGGGACATGATTTTAGAAATTCATTTAGGGCTTTGGGTTCCCTAAAGGCAGCATTCCCACGGGTAAGCTTTGCCAGGTATAATGTCTTTGCTCTTGTCCTTTATTACTCATCTCATTTGCTTTATTATAGCCACTGTGTTCTCCTTGATATTCTTCAAACATGCCATGCATGCACTTATGTTAGGGCTTTGTTCTTACTTTTCCTTGTTGCCTAATACTTTTCACCTAGGTAATTCACATGGTCTGATCCTTTACTTCTCTCAGGTCTTTGCTGAAATAGTACTTTTTTATTTAGGACACCTGGGCCACCTCTTTTCCAATACTCAACATTTCTCGTATTCTTTTGCTATTTTTAAATAGCACTTATGTCTATTAACTTACTGTATTTTGTCTACTGTCTGTGGCTCCCTACTAGAATATTCTTTGTGGGAGGAGCTTTTGATAGATTGGTTTATAAAATCTAGAACAGTATCTGGCACATAGTGGGTTCTCCATGAATAATAGGGTAAATGCATAAATGAATTCTGATGAGAAAGCTGAGAATCAGAGAAATGACTTTAGTTACTTCTAGTAAGTAGTAGAGTTGGGCAATAGCCACACAGAGGGACACTGTGTTTGTCTAAAGCAAATGATTTAAAAGAAATGTAAAGCATAGTTTCTGCTCTAAAGTAGCTCATAGTCTAATAAAGGAGTTTAGATTTATAGCTTTAAAAAATAGAAACAGTAATACCAAATAATAAATGATATATGGAACAATACCAATAATATAGATAGATTAATAGTGTTAATAGTACATGTAATAGAGAAAGAAAATATTTATATGGTGAAAGTCACTCAGGTCAGTATACCCTGAGGACTGCTATCCATTAATATAGAATGGTTTAAAATGAGCTTTTGGAAACTAGGAAGATTGCTTTCTGTAATCTTTTCCTAGGCCTCTGATTCTAGAAGGATTGTGTTAGAGGCGTTTTAAATAGTCTATGCAGTTTTTAAACACTTTTCAGTGTTGAATTAAGTCTTCTGTTCTAATTATACACTCCATTGGGTCATTTTCATTTCTTGGGATGATTCATTATAGTACAGGGTATTCATCAGGAATGACTGAGAAAACCTTTTTCTCCTAGTGTTTCATGAATCCTCTTTATTAGCTAAGTTATAAGAAATGCCACCTGGTGTTTGTAGGACTCTCATTTTCCTCACTGTTCTCAGTCCTTTCCTCACCTCACCCTCCTGGTTTCCAATAGCGGTTGCACTGGGGAAACTGGTGTAAACCTGCATTACTTCACACGACATTATTTCAGTAAGTTCAAAAATAGCAGAGAAATCACTAAACCATTTGGCACAAAGATTATGATCTAAAGAGAATCAGATAAAGTGAGTTTCAAGAAAGAGCAGCCAGGCAAAAGCTCTAACCCAGTCTTAAATTCTATAAAATTCAAATAAGAAATTGAATTTGAATAAGAACTGTGATACCCATCAGACATGATGACACTTTCCATTACTTTTGCTCCAGTCCTTTCACAAAGATCAGTGCATAGTAGACACTCAGTAGCTATTTGTAATGAGTGACTGAATGAATGAAGCATGATATTTTGGAGTAGAGTTAGAAGTAGCAACATGGTCCAAATTTAGAAGTGGATGGAATAGTTATAATTCTCTGAATCTGTAGGTGCTACATTTTGAAGTATGTGACTCATTCCTAAATTTATAGTCACAAGATTAATTTATATTTTGTTTTAACAAAACTTGACACTTATTACCAAAGAAACTAAGATTTTCCAGCTTAAAGAATAAGAATTTCATGAGTTAAGAACTTGATATACCTAGGTGACAGTATAATTTAGCATCCAAACCAGTTTGCACTTGACAGTTGAAAGATGCAAGCTGTTGGTAATGATGCTGTGATGACAGTGTACACTGGGAGTGTCCCAGCAAACCATGATGTATGGTCACTTTTCTCATCAGTATACCTTGAGGATTGCTTTTCATTAATTTAGAATGGTTTAAAGTAAACTTTTAGAAACTAGGAAGATTTGCTTTCCGTAAGCAGCCTATGTGTTATTTTTAAGCTTCACGCTATTTTATAAATTTTAAACATAAAACACCATAAGCTTCTAAGAGAAAAGATTGTATTCATTTCTGAAATGGAAATAAATAATTTATTTCTTTAAGTCTAAACATAGTCCATTACTTTATTCCACATTCTAGTTGTGGAAGTAGCATTTTCAACTACAACTTTCTGGAATGTTGGAGACCAAAGAATGAGTTTATAATGACTTTTCACTGTTGGCAGGTCATTCGAATAAGCAGTTTCTAGTGGCACAACAGGAATTTTTGTTAGAATCTAACATTATGTGTCCCTCTTCATCTCATATTTTGATGAAAGAATTGAGGCCAAAGTCAGCGGAAAATCTGGGAGTAGTGCCCATGTCACTGGAGTTCTTATGTAGAATTCTTTTTAATCGTTGCAATAGCAGTATCGGTAATAGCTGAAACTTTTTGAGTGCCTATGGTGTACCATGCATTGTGTTCATCACATAATATGGTTTATCTCATTGGGTCATTAAAATAACTTTATGGGATTGTGGCTGTTTATAGAGTGAAATAAACAGCCTAAAACTTCACATCTGGTTAGTGGCAAAGGCAGGATTTGAATTTAGGCAACTAACTCTAAGCCAAATTTTTTTCATACCGTGCTGCTGTTTTGCCTGACTTTTCTATGAACTTCTTCAATAGCTGTCATTTTTTGTGCTTATTTCCTTATTTTCATAAATGTATTGCATATCCACTCATACATTATATTGCTTAGAAACAAACTAAATCCTCTTTTCTTATATTTTTGATCCTGAAAACTTTTTTATTTATCTGTATATGCAGTTAAACAAGTATTTTATTAGTGCATTTATAAATTGTATGAGTAAAGCACTTATATTTAATGAAAATTCTTCGTTATTGTGAGGGTGAGAATGTGTATGTTCTAAGAACTAATACTTAAACTTTTCTTATTCTCAGCCTTATATTTGCTATTGATATCATTAAATGTGTGTGTGTATATGTGTATGTATATGCTTGATTAGAGATACTAACTTTATAAATTTGCCTATTCATCTATAAGTTATTAGACAGACACACTCTAAATTCAGAGAACCATCTGATTATAAGCCAAAAATCAATCAAGTTAATTTGGGGTTACTATTTTAAATAATATCACAGAATTTAAGGATAGAGAATTCAGAAATGCAAATTACCTGTTCAGATTGGTTTTGGTACAATTTTTTTCCATTTACAAAAACTATTTTAAAACTTGATTGATACTTTTTACATGACCTTTGAGATAATTTTTAATTCAATGAAGCGATATTGATTATAAAAGTAGTTTTTATTTTTTAATAAGTTGTTTTTTAAATTCTATAATGGTATTTTACAAATTACACATAAATTTTCACTTACATACAAGAAAATTGCTTAAACTGATTTTTTAGGTAAATGCAATGTATTCGAGGAGCTATTTTATCAGAATATTGATTATTGTACTTATAGTAGGCCAAAAATAATATTTTAAGAAAGTTGTATTCTTGGATATACAACAGCTAATGATTTAGGAACAACTTTAAGACTTAGTCTATTTTTCTGATTATGAAATAATAGCATAATTGATTATAACTCCCTATGATAATGGGGACAGAACGTTAAATCCAGTTTCATGGGAGATATGTTGTTACCTTACTTTAGAAGTTCTGAAAGGTTACATATTCATGTTTTTCCTAATACATGCTGTGTCTCCTGCTTTGGCTGCTAATCCAGTCAAAATATCTTTGCTAGACTGAAAATAGAACATGACTCAGTTGCTCAAGGAACCAATTAATAATAAATGTTTCATTTTATGCATTTTTTTTCTTATTTATAGTATGCCAGGATTAACTTAGTAAAACTGGAGAGAGGTTATCCAGGTCAATGAGAGCTTTGCTTCTGGATCTAAAACCAATACATTTAATATAGGAGACCAAAAAAAAAGACTCCTGCTTTGTATAATTAGATTTTCAGTGAATGAAAGAGTTTATAATTTGTGAATTACAAGTTAATAAAAATAAGGCGTAAGAATACCCATTTATGTCAGCACTATTATAATAAATATTAAAAATAATGAAGAGGTAGATTACTAATAAGTAACTTTAATAAGAAAGTAAATTACGTTTAGAAATCTAATGGATTTAGTATTTAAATGTAGTAGTTATTTAAATGATTTCTGGTTTTAAAAAAGTAAATGTATTCAGAGGCTGAATATGAAAAACACATAAATAGGAAGTTATTTCTTTTTTAAAAAATGATTTTAAAGTTGCATTTTTAAAAAATTTTTTAAAATTTATGTATTTTTTATTTGTTTTTTGAGGCAGGGAGGTGAGGCACAAGGTGCATGGAGGGGAAAGTTTGAGGTGTGCAGTTCTTACCAAGCAAGTGTGTGTGTGTGTGTGTGTGTGTGTGTGTGTGTGTGTGTGTGTGTGTGTGTGTGTGTGTGAGAGAGAGAGAGAGAGAGAGAGAGAGAGAGAGAGAGAGAGAGAGAGAGAGAGAGAGAGAGAGAGAGAGAGAGAGAGAGAGAGAGAGAAAGAGAGAAAGAGAGAGAGAGAGAGAGAGAGAAAGAAAGAAAGGGAGAAAGAAAGGGAGGGAGAGAGAAAGGGAGAGAAAAAGGGAGAGAAAGAAAAACCAGGTGAGTTAGGCCTGGCAGAATAACTGTTCAGAGTGCAGTTGAGTGTTTGGAAGGTTCTGTCTGTGACCTCTGATTTATTTAATATATTCCAGGATGTCTTTGCAGCCAGCTGCACAGTTTTGGGAGGGGTTCTGGGTTAAAGTTGAATTTTCAATGCTGTTTCTCCTGTCTTCCAGTCTTTCTGTAAGAGAGTGGTAGAATTGTTAGAAATTAATGAGCTCTCTCCTTTTAAAAAATCAATTATTTCATGCAGGTTCCAATAGTAGCACTCACCGCTACTGCAAGTTCTTCAGTCCGAGAAGACATTGTACGGTGCTTAAACCTTAAGGATCCTCAGATTACTTGTACTGGTTTCGATCGACCAAACTTGTATTTAGAAGTTGGACGAAAAACAGGAAACATCCTTCAGAATCTGAAGCAATTTTTTGTCCAAAAGACATGGTGAGGATTTCATGGTTGATAAATTTTGGTAACTGTTTCTTTCTGTTTCAAAAAATTATTTTTTAATTTTTTTTACTATTTCCTTTAAATGCATATTTAACATATTTCAAATTCTACTTAGGTTTGGTTTAAGTCAAGTATGGTATTATATAATCAAGACAGTGATTGGAGAAAAAGTCTATTTTTGACGTCAGAAACTAATTCTTCTAGTATTTTTATATTCCATACCATTGCTTAAACAGAACATACATTCTTAGTAATTGACAAGTAAACAACACAAACGCAAGAGGCTTTTATCTGAATTCTATCTAGTTTACTAATTATGTGACCAACTTGAGTATTAGGTAATTTTAAAAATTCATTTTAATAATAAACACTTTTGAGCCTATATCATGTGCTGAGGACTATCCTAGGTACTTTCCATAAGTGATCTAATTTAATTCTTATAAATGCTCTGTAAGCTACATGTTATTTTCATTTTAATGATGAAAAAACTGTCACTTGTACTCCTCCCTATTTGTTTGAAGACATTTTAAATGTATCCTGAGAAGCTTCCGATAGCCTCATTCCCTGATCTGTCTGCTCAGTGAAAAGCTGACTGCATGTTATGAAATGTGATTTTAGGTCAGAATAAATGGAAATAATCTTTGTTCTACTAATACTAACATAAAGTAAATCTAGTCAAATAGAGTTTAAAGAATATCATTTATGTTTTCCTTTTTGGAAAGGTATTAAAAGATTGATCCTAGCTTAAGGAAACCCAATAATAATTCTTGAGTACATTTTGGATGAATTTAAATGTAGGATTTGCTATTGGTTTGATTGTCCTATATTCTGAATAAAACAAGAATGTTATGTATACATTCTGAGTGATCTTGCTGTTTTAGTGATCTCTCTGAATTCAAGACTCATTGTATTTAATTTCCCTCCCATCCTAAAGGAAGATTGTTCTCTTGAAGAAGGCTGTTTAATTTAGGCCAGAGTCCCCTCAATCAGATCATGATCTACCTTCCTAATTCGTGATCCTTTTCAGGCTATATTATTCCCAGTCTCTATGGTACTTTCCCATAATAACCCTCTCCATTTTTAAAGTGTTTACTTTTGTTGTTGTTGTTGTTGTTTTTTGTGTGACAATATGACATTTTATTGATTCTTATGTTCTTCTTTTCCTTTAGTTCTGCCTGGGAATTTGAAGGTCCAACCATCATTTATTGTCCTTCCAGAAAAATGACAGAACAAGTTACAGATGAACTTAAGAAACTGAAGTTAACCTGTGGAACATACCACGCAGGCATGACTATTAACTCAAGGAAAGCTGTTCATCATAAGTTCATGAGAGATGAAATTCAGGTGTGAAGACTGATCATCATTACTCTCTATGCCCCACAGTGGAAACAGCTATTTCTCTAATATTTATTTACCAAATCTTCACCAAATCTTTGTTTAATACCTTCTTTGTATTGAGCATAAAACAGTCCCTCTGATAAAGGGAATCAATGTATAATGTGAGGAGACAGATTCGTGAGCAAACTATTGCAGACTAGTGTAAGTAGTAGTAGCCTTTACAAAGTGCTTAGGTGCACAGAGGAGGGAACACTAGCTGTTAAGGTAGGTTGTGTGATGGGGATGGTCCATTCAGGAAGAAGTGATTTGAGTAGAGTATGAAAAGTGAATATAAGTTTCTCATGTATGCAAGGCCGGTAGGTGAAGAGGGAAAAGGGATTGATTATAGAATTCTAGGAACGAGGACAAACATCTGCAAAGCACTATGATATGAGAGTGTATACTGGGTTCAGGAAATTGTGAGTAGTTTGGAATGGTTGTAGAGAAAGGGTACGTGGAGTAGGAATTGCTCAAAGTAAAGGTATAAATGCAGGGAGGAACTGTTAGAGACTTATGAGAAAGTTGAATGGGTTGGTTGGCCAGGTTAAAGAGAGCTTCAAAACTTACAAAGAGACAGGCTGGGTTCGGTGTGGTTTTCCAGACTACTTTAGCCTTAGAAGTTTTTATTTAAATGCAATTTTATCTAACAGGTAAAAGAGATTAAAGTAGAATAATTCTTGTTGAAGTTGATGTGAGGGAGAAAGGGGTCCAAGAGCCTCCCTGTCTCTAAGGCAGTCCCTGTGGGTGGTCTGTAATCCTCAGAGCTCCACAGAATAGAGTTTGAAAACCATCACAATAGACTATTCTGTATTTTTGAGAAAGATAATAGTATTATAGAAACATTAGTCTGGCAGCACTAAGTAGGTTTGATTTGAACGAGAAAAACTGGAGAAAGTAAGAGAATTGGTGAAGGTATTGTGAAATGCTACAGTTGACATTCCTGTAGCGATTGCAATCAAGAAATAATTCCAGTCTGTAATGATTGGAATTCTGGTTTGGTGGGTTTAATATAGAATATTTGGGAAGATTTAAATTCAAGCCACCTTAATAGGTTTAAATCAACAACTCATACTGTCAACATCATATCCACACTCTGTCACTATGTGCCTGTGGACTAGCAAGTTAAGAGATAAACTTCTGCTTTGCATTTTTCTGTGCAATAGGTCATTTATTTCCCCTCTCTCCAGCCATTCCTATTATATATAGTTGTTAACCACCTCAAACCAACGTTGTTCAAACAACTTACCTTAGGTCTGGTTCATATGTGCTGTCTATAAAATTCACTATGTGTCGTTGTGATGTAATGCATACCTGCCTGAAAACATCCATTCTCTTTCTTCCTCTTCTTTCCAAAGATAGGAACAGGTATCACAACTGTCTAGAACAGTGATTCTACTCGCATTATATTTTCATTCTATTATCTCAGGAGCTTGAAAATATCAGATAAAGTTGATTAGCTGCTGTTTACTGAATATTAACAATTGATGTTCAAGCCATTAACTGAACAGTGATTTCTTCTATCATGATCTGTTACTAATTTTTCATTTAGATAGAAACATCTCCTAAAGACATGACAGAGTACAGACTTTACCTATATTATGTTTGTTGGGAAACTGTTGAAAGTGTCTGGGTTTCCTGCCAAAACACAGCTTCATTGAAACAATGCTTTGAAATATGGCTTTAAAAACATCACAGCAATCACTAATTATACCTAATATCTACAAGGGTATATGTATGTATGTGCTGCTATATTTCCCTTTTCTATGGCAGGATGTCACAAATTTTTATCCACATTATGAAAATTAATAATAATGATCATGTCACGCTAGATTGACATCAGAGGTTTTGTTGTGTCTGACGACTGCCCAGTGTATTCCTCCTTTGCCATTATAAATAATTCAAAAGTTTCATATTTGAATTGAGAATTCTCAGACACCTTCTCAGGATGAAGCAAATACATTTCTTAATATAGAATGGTCTGGTGCTTTTGGTATTACTTGCCATTGAGTATTTATTGAGTGCCTACTGAATGCCTATGTATGCAGAATTCTAGATACTTATTCTCTTATGGATTTATACTTTAGTGTGAGCCTAAAAGTAGAGCTGATCTTCCTAGCTCACCTCCCTAGCTCTTAATGTCTTGGATTGAGCAATGCTTACAATATTAGTATTTTCTATTTGATAATTTTAAAAAACTTTTTTTTCTTTCTGGTTGTTCATAACGAAATCTAACCACCTTCACATGTAGATTCATATTTTTAGTCTGTGACCATTATGTTCACTTTTAATCCAGACTTTTAGTTTTATGTTCTTTTGTATTTTATTTGTCTTTTCAAGATGGCTTGAATTCCTTTCCTTTCTGGGATTAGGTTTTGAATTATTTGGTAAAATATCTGTATTTATACCTGAGAGAATAGAATATGTTGGTCTCATCTAAGAACAATATCATATTATGAAAATTAAATCTTAAAAGTTCTCACCACACATACTCACACACAAATGGTAACTATGTGAGGTGAGAGATGTAAGTAACCTTATTGTGATAATCATTTCATAATATAAATGTATATCAAATCATCACATTATACCTCTTAAACTTACACAGTGTTTTATGTCAGTTATATCTCAATAAAGATGGAAAAATTAAATAAGAAATAACTTTAAAAGAAAATTGAATTATGTTGCTTATTCACTTTTAAATATAGCAAAATTGATTAGTGATAGTCACACAAATCTTTTTAATATATTTTCATTCCTATATTTATTTTTCTCACCTTTATTATACTTCCTTTTATTCAACATTTTCTTTTTTTCTTCCTTTTTATTTGATACTCTTGATCCATCTTATTTTGAAATGGCACTTTAATTTTAAAGTTACATATGCACGAAGTTTAAAGAACCAAATAGTTTTACAGTGCTTACTCTGAAAAGCATAGCCCCTTATTTCTTCCCTATTTTTCCCATTCCAGTTCTTTTAGTTTATTCTTTTGGTGTTTACTGCTGTATCTTGCAATAATTTCCTTACTACTACTACTTAGTTTTTTATTTGTTTATTAATTTTAGGCATTATCTCTTGACTCCCCACTATGAAACATGAAAGTTTAGCTCTTTTTCACATCCCTTCCTGCCCTTCTAATCCTACCCATGGACTTCGAACTTCCTTTCCTCCCAATATTAATGTTATAATCTCAGATCAATATATATATATATATTCAAATATTACATACACATAATTATTTCTCTGTGAATGCTTTTTATTACTAAGCTATGTAGTATATTATAGTTACTTTTCTTATACATCTTGCATTCTTATTGTTAGTACTTTTTAGTTTTTTGTGTTCTTGTTACTAATTCTTCCCTAAAATTTCTCCAGTTATGTAAATCTCATCCCAGTATTTTGATATATATTAGCTATTTTACCCATTTAATTAGTTTAAAGATGCAGAGATAGATTTATATTTCATTTTACCATCTTTAATGAGACGTTTTCTTCCATCTTAAAACAATGCTAGAAAATATTAAGATACTGTGCTATCAAGGAAGGACTCGTGAAACGTCATAACACAGAAGTCTCATTTAATATAATAAATATTTTGAACCTCTTTTGTATCTTGTACGTTTAAGTAGAGAAACCATTTATTTGCTACTTTTTGTAGAGAGGGGACCTAAGTCCTATTTTATGATCACTGATCCTTAATCTATAAATTAGACAGATAATCTTTTAATCATAAATGATTTGTTGAAATTATATTAAATTCAGTTTCATGCCAGGGATTTTAGTTAATTAACTTAATTATTCTTATTAAAAGGAAAAAATGTAAGGTTTTAGTTCTGCTAAATGTTTCATCAAACTGCATTGTTCTTTATTCTCAGTGTGTCGTAGCTACCATAGCTTTTGGAATGGGCATTAATAAAGCTGACATTCGCAAAGTCATTCATTATGGTGCTCCCAAGGAAATGGAATCATATTATCAGGAGATTGGTAGAGCTGGCCGTGATGGACTTGGCAGTTCTTGTCACATACTCTGGGCTCCAGCAGACATTAATTTAAATAGGTAAAAACATTTATTGCTTTTACCCTTGCAGATTTTCTTCTTTCTTTCTGTATAAGCTTTGAAAGTATTTAAGGCAGCATCCAGAATTTCAAGTAATGTGTATAACTGCATTTAAAACCAAAACAAAAGAGAGGGCATCTAAGAACATTTGTGGGTAAGTGCTGCCAATCAGAGGAGATGACCTATTTCAGCCATAATTGTTATTCAGTTTGAAGTATTATCTAAATCAGGATAAGAATGTAACATAGATCCTATATAATACTTTCCTAATATTGTGTATCGATGAGCTATTTTTCTTCTCCTCAGGTCCTCTCAAGTTTTGATATATCTTCAGCCACAGTTACTTCAGATACCATTAATTTTGTTATTGGTTTTTTTATTTCTATCCTCTAATGCTGCTTATTTCAAATGACTTGTGCCAGTCCTTATTTGGCTGTCTTTACCATTTGTTTCCTTTGTTAGTTCTATGAGAACATGCTAGTCCTTGACAGTGTGTGAATAATCATGTTGCACTGTACTGGTTGACTGTCCTGAAGAAAATATTTTGTGTTCAGTGTTTAAATACAGCAAAACCATTTTACTTAAATACTAATCAGGCATTTTGTTGGCACTTAAGTTCTGTGAGATTTATATTGCAAAGGGAAACTTCACCTTGCAAAAATTTTAGAGACAGTGTTTAGCAACTGGTTCTCTCATCTATAGCGGGGAAAACTCAGGGGAAAAAAAAGTATATAATAACTGATGGGCTTGCCAAGATGAAATATTTTCAAAATGGACCTCCACATAGCTGAATAAATGGAGCCCTTGAATGGACATATTAGTCCATTTTATTAAAATGATGAGAGTGCCTATCCAATACAGTTTAATTTGTTCATCATTTAACAAAGCTTTCTGAGAAGATGGTGAGCTAAACAAACAAAGCAAAAGAGGAACTATTTTTCAGTGAATGACTTAGGAAGAATGAGATTAGATGCTAACCCAGGAACTAGAGTAAATAACTGGAAGAGACTTTTAAGGAAATTACGGGCATGTCTTGTTTTATTGCACTTTGCTTTATTGTGCGTCATGGATATTGCATTTTTTACAAAATTAAAAACAAGACTCTCCACCAGCAAAAAGTTTATGCTTGCTTTCTTGTGGTACTCACTTTATTGCAATGGTCTGGAATCAAACCTGCAGTATCTCCAAGGTATACCTATATATCAAAGGGTGGTTAGTGGTGTCAAATGATAAGAATGTTTTTGAATAAGAGATCATTTGTCTGTTCAGACTTTTTATAACTCACTTAACTGGATTCCCTGTTGGTGTCATTTTTGAAAATTGTACCAGAGATATTTTTATCATTCAGAAGGGTGGATAGTCAAAATATTCATGAGTGAGGCCCATTTTGATGAGGATCAGTATTATCACTTAGATCTTATAAGTGAATCATTGTTTTTTTTTTTTTTTGAAATATCTGAAACCTGTTTAACTCAGACTTCTGTTTATTCTTGGAAAGAATTCTTGGAAAGATATGCAAAACTATTTGGGCAATTGTCATCATCTGATATCTGATATTCATGGAATTTCTTTACAGAAAACTAGAATTAACAGAATCAGGATGAGTAATAGCAGCATTAACTTAAAAACAAACAAATATGTTTTTAGATTTATTTAACAGTTTTAAATAAATTTAGTATTTTTGAAAAAAAATTAGTTGTAATTGTTTGAAGGAAATTAACTCTGATATTTTACTAGTGTCTCATAATATCCTGTCATACAAAGAGATAGTTTTAGAGGGCTGAGAGGTCCTCTGAAGAGCCAGTAAGGATCTAGGCTCATATTTGGATTATAGGTGCTTATATAGGTGCTTTTAGTTTCTCATATAAAATAAATTTAAATAAAAAATACCTTTTACTGGGAAGAGGTAAAAATTCATATATAGTAGAAGGATTGCCAAAAAGAATGTAGCATAAGTTAAAATGAAAAACTTTAGGGTTTATAATAATTTTTCTAAGGCAGCTAAAAAATTGATGCTTGGATATAGGTGAATTCTTTCAAAACTTCATAAAAAAATCAGAAAAATGCTTGCCTCTTGTAGGGAAGGGACACACGATAACTTTCTGGGATGATAGAAATGTTCTTTGTCTTGTTAGGGATGTAAGTGTTGTAGGTTATGAAAAATAAACAGTAATAAGTAAAAGTAAAAATCTAATGCAATTTATATATTCCTGTGATATTTTTAATTGATAGATATCGCCTTAGTGAGATACGGAATGAAAAATTTCGATTATACAAATTAAAGATGTTGGCAAAGATGGAAAAATATCTTTATTCCAGCAGTTGTAGGCGACGGTATGTATTATTTATCTCAATTGATAGAATGGATTTATGGATGCTGCTCTTTTAAGAAAAAAGTTTTTGCAAAATAATTAGGAATATTTAGAAACAATATTTTGTTGGTGTTATATATGTGCTGAATTTTTAAGGCAATGTTTTTTTTCCCTAAGTAAATTGAAGCCAAATAATGAGGTCCCATGTGAATCAATTAATGATGATTCTACCTCATTATCTTCAGCAATGAATTTAACATATACATTTTTGTTCTTTTATTTAATTTAAAATTTTCTCTTGGGTAGAATCATCTTGTCTCATTTTGAAGACAAACAACTACGAAAGATCTCCTCGGGTATTATGGGAACTGAAAAATGCTGTGATAATTGCAAATCCAGGTAAAGATTTCTTATAGATGGACATTCTAAAAGATTTTTTCTCCTCCTTTGCAAATACTTTTAATTCAATTTTTGCTTAACAATATGTATTGCAGTTTTATTTAAACAAAATAGTGAACTTATTTATGTAAGTAGATGACAAAGCAAGCAATATTTTGCTTTATAAATACACAAACCAATAAAATAGTAGACCTAAATCTAAACATATCAATAGTTACATCAAATGTAAATAGTCTAAAACACCATTTAAAAGTTTATATTGTTAGATTTGGTTTAAAAATATGACTCAACTATATTCTATTCATAGGAAATTCACTACAGGTATAATTATTTATGTAGGTTAAAAATAAAGGAATAGAAACTAATACCATGAAAACATTAATTAAAAGAAAGCTGGAGTTATTATTTTGATAGACAGTGGAGACTTTGGAGAAAAATATTACTGGAGATGAAGAAGGATATTACATGATGATAAAAGGGTCAGTCTACCAATGTGTCACTAAGAGTTCTACACACACACACACACACACAGATTGATTGATTGATTGATTGATTGATTGGTTGATTTTAAGAAATTGGTTTATGCAGTTGTGGAGGCTGGCAAGCCTGAAATATATAAGGCAAGCTGGCAGGCCAGAAAATTGGGCAGGATTTTGTGTTAACAGTCTTGAGTTCAAATTCCTCATTTTGTAGCTAACCTGTCTTTGCTCTTTAAGACCTTCATCTGCTTAGACGAGACCCCCTCATATTATCAAGGATAATCTTCTTTACTTAAAGAAACTGATTGTAAATATAATCCCATATACAAAATACCTTTATAATAACATCTGGACTATAGTGTTTGACCAAACAACTGGGTACCATAGCTGGGCCAAGTTGACACATAAAGTTAACCATCATATCCAAGAACACATAAAGCCAAGTGTGTATATACTTTACAAAAGAACTGACAGAATTGAAAGGAGAAATAGAGAAATTCATAGTTATAGTTGGTTACTTTAACATCTTCACTCAGTAATTAATAGAACTAGTAGAAAATCCATAAGAAGATAGGAGAAATGAACAGAACTGTCAACAAACTGGATCTAATTGTATAGAGCATACTGCCCAACAGCAGCAGAATACACATTATTTTGGGGTGCATATATAACATTCACAAATATAGACCATATTCTGGGTCATAAACCTTAAATTTAAAAGAATTATACACAGTATATTTTCTGACTATAATGGAAAGAAAATAGAAATCAATAACAGAAAGATGACAGGAAAGTCTCCAAATACTTGGAAATTAAATAACACACCACTAAATAACCCATGAGTCAAAAAGGAATTCTTAGGGTAAATCGGAAAATATTTTGAATGAAATGAAATGAAGATATAAAATGTATGGGATACAGTAGCCAAAGCAATACTGAGAGGGAAATTTAGAGCATTAAATACAATAGAAGTTTCAAATCAGTAATTAAGCTTCCATTTTAAGAAGGAAATAACAGCAAAGTAAGCTAAAAGGAAGCAGAAGGAAAGGTAAGAGCATAAACTAATAAAATAGAAAACAGAAAAACAGAGATAGAAACTTCTAACAAAGAAAGAAAAAGAGAGGACACACAGATTACCAATATCAGGAATAAAAGGAATTTCACTATAAACCTAGCAGATATTAAAAGGATAATAAGGAAACTCTATGAATAACTCAGTGCATGTACATTCAGTAACTTAGATGAAATAGAGCGGTTTCTTGAGACCCTCAAGCTAATAAAACTCACCCACAGTGAAATAGATAACCTGATTTGTCCTACAACTGTTAAAGAAATGGGATCATTGTTAAAGACCTGAAAATAAAATTACCTAGCCCAAATGGCTTCAAAGGCAAATGATACCAAATATTTACCAGAAGAAATAATGCCACTTCTACAGTATGATCCCATTTATATGATATTCCCTCAAACATAAGAGAATACTGTAGGGATAAAGAAAAGATCAGTGGTTTCCAGAGGGAGGGGGAGGATATGATTACAAAGGAATAGTACAAAGGAATATTTTACAGTGATGGATTTGTTGTGTGTCTTGATTGTGGAGGTGGTAGCTAACTGTGGGAGTGGTTAGATGAGTCTGTGTGTATGAATCCTTGGATGTGTTCAAATTTGTAAAACTTTATACAGACAGACATACACACACAATTAACTTTATACAGACACATACAATTAATTTCACACTTAATTGAAAAAATAAAACAAATGGTGTATGTAGTTGAATTAACCATATACCTGGTTGTGGTAGCTGTTTCACTATTAGACAAATGAAGCATTATTAAAGATGAGATATTCTCTGTGTAGTAATAAATACTTCCTTCACCAAGGAGACAGAATTGTTCTATGTGCCTTAAAAATCTTACAAATATCTAAAGTACAAATTGACAGAACAGCTAGAAGAAGTCAGCAAACCCACTATCAAAGTAGAAGAATCTGAAATAAAATTTTAGTTATTTTTAGGTTAAGCAATCGAAAAATTAGTAAGCTATTGAAAATTTGGTCAACATAGTAATGTTTGATTTATCAGACATGTTGTATATTGACACCTGTAACAAACAATCAGAGTAGTGTCTCTCAGATATTTTTATTTCATGCCCTCATAATTATTGATGGTACTTGTATAGCAAATGAGGCTAGTTGAGTCTAGGTTCTATCCAGAACCCCAAGATCTGAAGTGATTAACTTTTCAAGCACACCTATAATCCATTTGCAGCGCACTAGTTGGGAAGCACTGAATTAAAGACCATACTTCTTATACATACCTGGAATATTTATAAAGATTGACTATGTATTAGAGTGGGGGTTGGCAAACTATGGCACGTGGACCAAATTTGCTGCCTGTTTTGTGAATAAAGTTTCCTTGGGAAACAGCCATGCCTTTTTGTTTATATATTTTCTATGGCTATTTTTGCAGGATTGAGCTGAGTAGTTGTGACACAGAGGCCACATGGCCCACAAAGCCTAAACTATTTAATCTGGTCCTTGATAACAGTTTTCTGAACCCTGTATCAGACTGTAGCATGTCTTAAACGTTTTTAATGTGTTGGAACAAATATACCACATTTTATCCAGAATGCAGTTGAATTAGAAGTAAATAAGAGGATAAACAAATTCTCATTTATTTAAAAATTAAAAATAACACTTTTAAATAACTCATCAAAGAAAAAATCAAACTGGAAATGAAAACATTTTAAAACAGTGATCTTTTAAAAATGTTTTTTGGCAATAAAACTTTTCTTCTACCAAAACCTAACACAGAAATCCAATGTTTATATAATCAAGCAAGCTTTTCGAGCTATAACTCTCCTCTCTGATTGCTTGAATCCCTTTCTCTTTTCTGTCTATGGTCTCAGGTACTTCCTGTGAAACTTGAGTTCTAGGGCACTGGAGTTGAGAACCATCAGCATAACATACCTGTGATGCTATATTATCCTTTATATTTCATGTTTTACATACTTCACATGCTTTTGACTATAGTGAACTTTATCTGTAACTTCTGAAGCAGTTGGCACTTTTCAGATATTTTTTTCCTTGGCTAATTATTACAGTAAATCTTTTTTTTTTCTAAAGGTACATGCTTTGGCTAAGCTTTCTAACATATTATTTTTATTTAGATTGGATCATTGTTATTCCATTCCTGACTCAGATGATGCATCATTACAGGACTTTGGTCCACAAGCATTTCAGCTATTATCAGCTGTGAACATCTTAGGAGGATGGTTTGGAATTGGGATTCCAATTTTATTTCTCCGAGGTTCTGTAGGTATATCTGTGAATCACCTTTATAGTTCTTTTACTCCTATTACACTTTTCTTCAGAAGTTTGCTGTATTATAGTTGTAGCTTTGGCTTTAGATGAATTATTAGAAATTCAGAGTCATATTAATTCATTGTGTCAAGGGACAAGTAGAACAAAAATTGTGCTTTTGGTGCCTCAGAAAGTAGTAAATTCTTTGAGTAAAACTTTAATTTTAGTGATTATTTGTAAAAACAATCTTTGGCCATATGCGTATCTATATCTATATGTCATCTATATCTATATCTATATCTATGTCATGTACATCTGTTTATCTGTATCTATCAATGAATAATTAGTTAATTCAACTACTTTTTTTTGAGTGATTAGTGTGCCAGTATTATGCTAACAATTACAGATAAATATGAATAAGTCACAACCCTTACAGTTAAACAGCTTTTTCTATAGTCTTTTGTTTATATGATTTTATTCCTGATTTAGAAGTCTGTAAAGCAAAACTAAGTATTGTATATTAATATAAGTTGAATAAATCAAAAGTGGAATAGAATTCTTTACAAACATGTATGTTTATTAAAAATGTACTCAAAAGTAGAGATTAAAATTCTCTCTTTGTATGTAGAATTTAGGTAAGCACTTAATTTATTAAGTACTTGAATGCTTCATGTAAATATTTTCTGAATTTTTATTTTGCTTAGAAAGGGACATATTAAATTAGTCAGTTATAAATATTTTTAATGAAATGTGTTGAAAACATGTAAACTTTTTGGGTACTGATGTTTTTAGATTCTGAATGGATTTTAAAATTTATTTGATTAGAAATTTAATAATGGTGTTGACTAAGAACTTAGTTTTAGCTACTATGAGTTCTAATTTTTTTTTTATAAAAATAATTTAAGTTTCAAGGGATAGATTAAATATAATTGAAGTCTATAAAAATTTCTTGTCTTCATCATCTTCAAAACCTGTGTATCCCAGTTGAATGTATAATTTATAAAAATTATCCTTGTTTTAATTTGGTATAATCCAATAGTATCCAGTATCAACAAATAAGTGTAAGTGGACTCCTAGACAAACTTGGACTGGTCACAAGAGGGATCAGATTTCGCCTATTATTTGAAAATCAAGTCAGACTGCTTCTACTGGCAGTCTCTTCTGGGAGTCCTCAAATTAAGAAGTTTATTCTTTGTGAAATTTTATACTACCTTTGCTAGATAAAGATGTAAAACTTTTTTAAATGTACCACTTAATGAAAATCTGTAGACATTAACTGCAGTGAAAAAAAGACAAGTTTTTTTTCCATCCTCAATTTCAGTGATCTTGGAATCTACTGGGATATTGTTTTAAAATTTTTAATTCCTTTGAGAATTTAGTAAATCATCCACCTAACTTATTTAGACAAAATTAGTCTTTGTAGATAATTTTGATCTGTAAGAGGATAAATATCTTATACTGGGAACTTTTTGGAGTTTATTTAAAGATAGTATTTTTACATATATAGATAAAACAAATATAATTTCAGCAGCACATGATTCTCTTCTCTTACATAAGATTTTTCTAAGTAGTATAAACGATTATGCAGCTTATCCAGGTATTTGTGAATGGAATTTAAAACTTTGTTTTTAAAGCACAAGTTTAATTAGAAAGTAAATAGTGTAAATGTTGCCTAAGGAACTTTATTTTAGCTGTCTAAACAGCTAATCATATAAATATCTTTAGATACTGTGTGAATAGTGATAAGATATGCAGTTATCTTATTATAGATTAGAAAACAAAACCATAGTCATTAATTTGCATTACCAGGAGATTAAGCGAAACTTCTTTTCTGGTCACATTATCCAATTGCTACACCTCATCTATCATGCTGGCAGAATTAGATAACACTTTTAATAAAAGATGCTTTGACTACCATTGGAAAACTATTGGTAGTTTTAATCACTCTTTATAATTTTCAAACTGTCTAATATTAAATTTTATGGATAAGCTATTTCATTTTATTGAATTATATTTCTAGAGATCATTATTGTTACTTTATTTTTGGTTTTATTTTATACATATAATAACATCTTCAGAAATGACTACCTTAATCCCTGAAGTGGCAGATGTAATCTTTTTTTGGCCTGTATGAACTGAGAAAGAGGCAGAAGGAAAAAAAATTAGTAAAAATATAAATAGAAACTGTGGGCTTGTGTTGTAACTAAAGACCATAGCGATATAAAACTTTTTGAGTTAGAGTTTATTACTATTTTTTTCACTAGTTATGAAACATATATTTTTATATAGGACACTATATCATTTTGTGGATAATCCAAAACTGAATTAGATCAGACTTATCATCTAGTATAAAAGGTGTTAACTCAGGAAGAAATACGTATAGTGTAGTGTAGAAAGAAATGAGACATATGAATAGACATGAAGTAAAATTATTTAAGTCCTGAAGAGAGAGTGCTTGTTAACAGCTGGAAAAATAGAGAAGTCTTTGGAAGTTTCTATATTTTGGACAATACAGTAGCAGATTTTGTTATTCAGAGATGGAAGGAGGGAAGAAAGGTGGAGGGGAATGTGACATTCCCAAAAGAAAGAATCATCGCAAAAAGCAATTGTGATTTTTAAATAAGTTAATCTGGAGAACTGGCAAGTTTATTTGTTTCCCTATCAGATAGTGGGGCAAAGATTTTACTTTTATCAGAAAGTGATACTTTGGGTTGTATACTCAAGCCAGTCAGCAGTCTTTATTCTAACACTTATTCATCAATTATTAAGTTTTCATGTTTCCCGATATAGCAATTTGGTGCCCCTTATTTTTCCAACCTTATTTTTAAAGGAAAAGAATGAGAGGATAATTTCTCTTTTTGATTACATTCCATATAAGTACAAACTCTTAAGGCAAAGAGACTATTTAATCCTACAGCATTATTTTACAATGGTTGATACAGTGATTGATACCAGAAAGTTAAATGACCTTCCCTAGGTCATACTGTTACTTTGTGCCAGAATAAGGATGAACAAGCAGCTTTCCAGATAACTATTCTAGTGCTTTTTCTATTTATTATGCAGTTCACATGCAGTTTAAAATTTTTATTTTTAATAGAATGATCAAGATATGATAGAGTGAAGATTTGTGATTGGTAAGGAATGTGTGCGTAAAATTGTACCCTCCTTAAAATCAATGCCCAAATCTCTGTATCTTCTATAGCAGCTTTCTGTCCGTGGTGATTGCCATGGAAACAAAACAATGTAAATTTATTCACATAGTACACAGTATTCACATGATTGTTGATCATGAGAGGAAGGGACAGTTACTCTCTACTGATTAGAAAAGAAAATCTCATTTCTTTATACTAGTAAATGTGTTCATTCACTTCAGGTTTTTTTCTGAAAGGAAAGGCTAGAGGAATAATTTTTAGTGCCCAGGTTGCTAATAAATACTAGTTATGCAGCTAAATATCTTTGGTGTGATTGATTTGCAAGTAATAGAATCTCTTATTACAAATCTAAGCCCTGGAAGATGTTGTGTGCCAATACAAGTATTCCAGGGAAAACTGCCTAGACATTAAACCGTGCTTTTTGCTTTGGATTAAGAAATTCAGGTTGAATTAAAGGATTAGCTGTTAACTAATAAAAACAAAGTTAATGTTATTGAGCCAGACTCTGTCCTGGTTACTCAATCACCACAACATCCCTGAGAGATAGAAACTTATTATTCTTATATAGCACCTCAGGAAATAGAAGCACAGATAAGTTAAGTAACTTGCCCAGAGTCCAAAAGCTAGTAAGTAACAGAGCTCTGATTTGAACCTAGTTAGTCTTGCTGTACTAACTACAATCAGTGTATCTGTATACATATGTGTGTTTGTGTGTGTGTGTGTACACATATACACACACATGTATACATATATATACATATATACACACACACATGTATACATATATGTTTGTGTGTATGTGTTAGTCATAATAAAAAATTAGAACTAATAGTCTGAAGGCCTATGTTCTAATCCGAGCTCTTGGACCTTATTTTACCACTTAACATCTTTGAGCCTCTGATTATTTGTTAGCAATGTGAGTAAAAAATGACTAAGTAGATCAAAGAGTTCCAGCATTCCTTCCAACTATGAAATTGTATAATGTTTGATTTTAAACATTCTACTCAAATCAACCCAAGTTCAGTTAGCATAAGTAAGGATTGTTAACAAATTAGGTGCATCTATTTCTGTAAATCTTATTCTAATAAAATTTTTTAAATCATCATGCTACTAAAGTTTACTTATTTTAATAAGAATTCTATTTCTATTTTTAAGATTTAATAGAATTCATGTTATAGATTCTGTTAACTAAACTTATTGGAAGCTCATGTTTTAAGCTCAGTATCTAGGCCCTGATGTGTCTGATGGAAATGTATCCTAATTTAATTTTATTTCAGACTAGATTTTCTTTGTATGAGGGATCAGCTTTATTTAGGCAATTTCATTTGTATTCATGTTTCTCATATTCCAAAATGATAAAATTGTAACTAGAACATTCTCATCAGTTGAATAAAACCAATACATTCATAATTGAGAGCTTTATAGTGCCTCAGTTATATCTGTTGAAACTCATCCTATAAATTTGTTTGATCTTGATCCTTGGATTTTTGTATGTGTTGATTGTTAAACCTACAGTAGAATATAGATGAAATGTAAAAATGTTAAATGACAAGTTATGCCTCTTTCTAAAAATTTAGACTGTGTTTTATATTGAAATATTAGAATACAGTAACCTCTTGTCATATTCAAGAGATGAAAACATGAATATAACCTAAAATACACTGTTTATATTAGAAAGCTCATAATCACTCTAAGTAATTTAAACAGAAAGGTACTTACTATTACTGGGTATTAAATAGCTTATAATGTTATTAAGATTATACTGCAGAATAGTCCACCACTGCCTCTACTGTAATCAAGAAGATATCTGTCAATTTGGGAAGCTTCCACTACCCCACCTGACCCTGAACTGCACTATACAGGGAACTGTAACAATCAGGAAGGTTTTACTTTTGCTTGCTCTGGGAACCCCCCTGAACCTGCTATAATCTGTATCAACAAAATGGATGCTTCTTAGTACTTAGGAAGGTAGTAGTTCTATATTGGATTCTTTGCTCACACTTTCTTGTAAAAAGCAAATACTTCCACAGTCATGCACCTGCAAAAATAGCAGAGGAGCAGCCTTGCTTCACTTCCTGCTTATAGATGTCATATAAGTGCCTCTGATTAGTGAAATTTAAATCATATTCAGAACTCTAGCTGAAAGGGAGTTTGAGAAATAGGATTTGTAATTTCCCAGATTCTGTGGTAGAAGACATAACAGTGGATGAAAGTTAGAATGACCTTTGAATTACAGTCTGCCATATTCACCACAAATACATTAGATAGGAGCAATTTTCCAAAAAGCCCTATATATATGCATTTGAAAATATATATTGTGTAAGATGAATGAGAGAGGTAGTTAGAGGGCAAAGCGAATGGAAAAATATTTTATAGAGAGTGAAGGTAGGGAGAGTCTTCTCCATTAGAGGACAAGAGAATTACGTGACAGATAAGCTTCGCCAACATTTCTAGAACTTGATGGCTATGAAGAATCTCTCATTGGAATTTTCTCTTTACTTAGGAAAAAAAATATCTCAAAAGCAGCAACTGTTTAGCATGCATCTGCTTTTTCTGGTATATCTGAGTGAATCAGCTAAATCAGAAATGATGAAGTAAACTGCAGTGCATCATGAACAAAAGCACAATCATCATCAAAAAACAGGTGCATGCTAAACAGTTGCTGCTTTTGAGATATTTTTCCTGAGTTAAGAGAGGATTCCGTTGGGAGATTCTTCATAGCCATCAAGTTCCAGAAATGGTGGGGAAAGATACAAAATTAACATTCAGAAGTGTGTTGCATTTTTATACACCAATGGTAAACTTTCGGAAAGAGAAATTAAAACAATCCCTTTTACAATTGCATCAAAAATGATAAAATATGTGGGAATCAAATTAACCAAGGAGCCAAAAGACCTGTTCTCAGAAAATTATGTCATTGAAAAAAGAAATTGAAGAAGATACAAATAAATAGAAGCATATACTGTGCTCATGTGTAGGAAGAATCGACATCATTAAAGTGGCCCTATTACCCAAAGCAATATATAGAGTCAGTGCAATCCCTATCAAAATACCAATGACATTTTTCAGAGAGCTAGAGCAAATAATTCTGAAATCTATATGGAACCATAAAAGACTCTGAAGTGCCACAGCAATCTTGAGAAAGAAGAACAAAGTTGGAGGTATCACACTAAGTGATATCAAACTATACTACAAGGCTACAGTAATCAAAACAGCATGGTACGGGCATAAAAAAACAGATAGACTGATCAATGGAACAAAATAAAGAAATAAATCTATGCCTATACATTTATTTAATATATGACAAAGGTGGCAAGAATATACAGTGGGGTAAAAACAGTCTCCTCAATAAATGATGTTCGGAAAATTAGATACACTTAAAAAAGTGAAACTGGACCACCTTCTTACACTGTATACAAGAATAGACTCAAAATGGATTAAGGACTTAAATATAAGATCTGAAACCATAAAACTTCTAGAAGAAAACATAGGCAGTAATCTCTGATATTGCTACTGGTAATTTTTTTTCAGACATATCTCCTTGAGCAAGGGAAACAAAAGAAAAAAGTAAACAAATGGAACTACATCAAACTAAAAACTTTTTGGACAGCAAAGAAAACCATCAAAATGAAAACACAACCCTGCTAATTGGGAGAAGATATTCACTTATGATACATCTGATATATATAAAATTACATAAAGAATTATATAACTTAACTACAAAGAAAAAAACAAACAATCCAGTTAAAAAAAGGGCAGAAGACCTGAATAGATATTTATCTAAAGAGGAACTACAGATGGCTAATAGACATATGAAAAGATGCTCAAGGTCACTAATCCTCAGAGAAATGCATTAAAACCACAATGAGAAATCACCTGACACCTATCAGAATGGCTGTCATCAATAAATCAAAGAACAACAAGTGTTTGCAAGGATGTGGAGAAAAAGTTACTCTAACACACTGTTGATGAGTATGCAAATTGGTATAGCCACAATGGAAAACAGTCTGGAGGTTACTCAAAATATTAATAATGGATCTACCTTTTAACTGAGAAATTGTATTTATCCAAGAAAAACCAAAACAATAATTCGTCAAGATTTATGCATCCCTGTGTTCATGGCAGTGCCATCAACAGACGACTGGATAAATTATGGTTCTTATATACAATGGAATATTACTCAGCCATAAAAACAAGTGAAATCCTACCATGCTCAATGACATGGATGGACCTAGAGGTTAATATGCTTAGTGAAATAAGTTAGAAAGAGAAATGCCATTTGATTTCACATATATGTAGAATCTAAGGGACAAAAAGAACAAACTAATCAAAAACAGACTCACAAATATAGAGGACAATCTGATGATGGCCAGAGGGGAGGAGGGTTGAGGGACTGGGAGAATGGAGTGAAGGATTGAAGAAGTACAAATTAGTAGTTGATAGATGGTGATGGGAATGGGGAGCACATAGGGAATGTAGTCAGCAGTAATGTAGTGGCTAGGTGTAGAGACAGAGGACAGGAAGATTATTTTATAAACTATATAAATATCTAACCAATGTACTATATACTTGACACTAATAATAAAATTTTAAAAAACAGCACAATAGCAACAACCAAGCAGTGGAGACTGAGCTGTTGCTCTACATTCACTAGTTACTAGGTATTGGGTCACGCTGCCTTCTAACACCTGTGCTTCTAGTCTGGAGTTGTAGATTACAATCAGTAATGTGAGGATGTTCATAAACAGCAAGGTTAAATATTCCAAACATATTCAGACCTATATGTTGAGAAATGCATGTGAATCATATGTGAACTTTCCTACCATTATTTTTAAAACACAAAAGGAACACTGTTTTTATAATATATTTATTTGTGACTTAGCTATTCAGAGCAAACTGGATGGGTATAAAAATTTTGTTGGTTCTTAAAGCTGAAATATAGTGTTAAATTAAAAGAATCAATAAATTGTTTTGTATTTTACTTACTTTTTAATTAAATAAGCATTTTAAGATATTGATTTTATCCCTAATTTCAGAATTCTCAGCGTCTTCCAGATAAATATCGCAGTCACAGTTTCTTTGGCACTGGCAAGGATCATACAGAGAGTTGGTGGAAGGCTTTGTTCCATCTCCTCATAACTGAGGGATTCTTGGTAGAACATCCTGGGTATAGCAAATTTGCAAAGATTTGCACTCTTACAGACAAGGTAAACAATGTAGAAGTCTACCTTTTTGGTATAATTTTTCTCATCCTGCATTAAAAGATTCTTCTTGTGTTCAATAGGGTAGAAGTTGGCTTCATAAAGCCAATACAGAATCTCCTCAGAGACTTATTCTTCAAGCTAATGAAGAATTGTGTCCAAGAAAATTTCCTCTATCAAGGTTAATTTTTCAGTTTTTTGGTAACTTCTGTGTTTTTTTGTTGTTTAAATGATTTAGATTATATTCAATTTACAGGTACCACACAGGTAAAATGTGTTAAGATATTGTTTTTGCATATCTTTTTTAGTCAGGTTGGGGTATGTGTTCATGAGATAAGGATAAATCTCAAAACATTTTTCTTGGTTGATAGAAAGTGGTTGAGCATAGTATTTAGAAAGCTGCTTTCCCATTGATTAAAGAAGCAGCATTGAGATCCGTGTTGAAGAATCCGTATATTGTATTTCCTTTTTAAATGTAGAAAGTAGAAAGGTAGTACATTTGCTACCTACTTTTTAGTACCTTTACGTGTTGTCAATCATTTACCAGTATTTTTTAATTGAGATATGATTGATATAACATTGTGTAAGTATGAAGTGTACAACATTTGGGTTTGATATGTTTATCTAGTGCAATATTACTACAGTAGCCTTAGCTGACACTTTTATAAGGTCACATAATTATTCTTTTAGTATTGAGAACAATTAAGATCTAGTCTGTTCCCAACTTCGAAGTTATAGGTATTGTTGACTGTAATCGCTATGTTGAGCATTAAATTACCAGTTTTTTTTAAACCTAAAAAAATTTAAACAGTTTTATACTTAAACTTTAAAAAGCTTAAGTTCTTTCCAGAGGTTTTTCTGGAAAAAAAATCAGTTTTAAAAATCATCAGTTCTAAAAGAGTAATCACATCTGCCTTTCTAATAATTGGAGGTATTTTGATTTATATATTAGATAATTAAATTTTAACATTTGTGATAATATATTATTTTTCAGATCTAAAACTACATCTTTGGGCACTGAAAAGGATTCTTCTAATCAAGGAACAATTAAATTAACTGCAGAGGACAAGGTTTGTTTTTATTAAAGAGGTGGTTCTTATGTATTTTATTTTTATTCCTGCAACTCCTATTTAAAAATTTTATATTTCATTTTCCAACTAAAGAGGAAAATGCCATATATCACAAAACATAAAATTTGGAAAGAGGAGTGATAATGAACAGAATAAAATTGTGGTATATGATTTCTGGATTAATAGAACAGTTAGTAGAATTTGAAAAAGTAACTATTTTGATTCTTTTAAACCTATTTTAGAACTCTTTTGGCATGGAAATGTTTTTTTTTTTTTTTTGAGAGGCATATTATGATACTTATAGTTGATAGAAATATAAGCCTGATTCCTAAATGTTTACATTAAAGTTACGTGTGTGCACACATGAACACACACACACACACACACACACACACACATACATTTTCTTGCTTTGATTTTGGATCTTAGGTAACTCTTACAGATAAATACCTACCCAACAGGCAGACTTCAGCTAATTAAAACACTAGAGTATAGACAAAAATGCTGAATTAAATTTTCTGGTGAAGTTTTTCTGCTTTATTCAAGTATGTGGAATGTAATTGAATCATCTTTGTAACCTGGGCTCTTGCTATGTCTCAAAGAATTCTTTTGATCATAGATTTTCTACAGATTTGGGAAAAATGGGACATTATGTTACATTTCTAACTGCTTTTAGAACCCTAGAAGTTAGTAATTCAAGAGCTTGTTTTCAGGTGATTTATTTGATGACTTAGAGGAAAAATTGTCATTGTGAGATGTTGTACTTATTTTCTTCATACTTAAAAGTTTTTTGAAACTTCTAATTTTTTAAAATTAACCTTTATATGTTTAAAAGCAGTCTAACTTGGAGAAGATGTATTCCTACAAAACATTTGATGAAATTTCTTCTGCGAGTGACATTCCTAAAAAAAGGTATGCAGTACAAATTTTTTATTTTCTATACTTACCAACACTTTTTCTTTCTTTACTAAAGAGGAAGGTCTATTAGACGTTGGTCCATTTCATTAGCAAAAGAAAGTTAAAGTTAAGGCATAAGCTTCCAATGTTATAATTATTAAAGCAGACCTACAAAATGATAGTACTAATATTAATTTAATAGCTAATACATCTTGGGTATTATGGTTTGCCAGGCTCTATGCTAAGTGCTAAGCATTTTATATGTAATATTCAATTCTTAAGAACAACCTATAAGTTAGCTACTATTATTTATCACTGTTTTATAGTTGAAGATACCAGTGTTTAAAAAGTTAACTTGTTCAAAAGAACATACAGCTAATTGCAGAGCTGACTTTCAGATCTGTATTTGTCAGGCTCTAGCATCTAAACACTAATTATTTGTATTTGTAAGAATATATGTTCTCACTCCATTTTTTAAGAAAGATTTTATGGCAACATAAAATCATAGATTAATTAGAGTTGGTGGAGAAAAAAGGTAATGTACTTCTTGGACTTTCACATTTAATGTTTGACTTGCTGACTTAATAAAAGTGTAGAGAATGTACAGAATTACAGATGAGGAATTTGAAAAACTTGTCAGGACCTACAATGTGCTCTAATACTAGCTTTCTAAGTGTTTGCTTACTTACATAGATAATACTACTTTGGATCTAATAGAAACATTTATCGTACCAGTTTCCCACCCCAGGCAGTTTTTTTTTGTTTAGATATGTAGTATGTGATTACTATGTTTTATGTAAACAAAAGACTTAAGGAGTACATAAAATAATATATTCATTCGATATGCTGAAGCATTTATTTAAAGATTTATTGTATTTTTACTAGGAATCTTCTTTGTGCTAGGTACTATTCTAGGCACTGTGATTCAGTGGGGGATAATAGAAACATAGCCACTGGCTCTTGAGCCAGAGTTTATATTCTAGTGGAGTGTACAGGTAAGGGAACATAAAGTTACTATCTAGAGTTATAACACTTTAGAAACACATTTTGGAAGTGACACTTGAGACTTAAGTAGAAGTTAGTCAGATGAAGTGAGGAGAAGTTTTCTAAGCCGAGGAATGCTCTATACACTAAAACCTCAAAGTAAGAGAGGATATGACATGATCGAGGAACTCAACAGTATAGTGATTACCTGGTAGAGGGACACAGGAGACTAGTAAAATTTAAGACTAGAGAATTAAATAGGGCCTAGAATATCTAGTTCATTTTAAGCACTTGAGTTGAGCTTACAGGCAATTTGGAGCTAAGGAAGTATTTTAAGAACTGTGACACAATTGAATTTATGATTGAAAACAGGGGTTGACAAATGTTTTCTGTAAAAGATTAGATAGTTTAGGCTTTGAGGGCCACATGGTGTTTGTCTCAACTACTCAGCTTTGCTTTTGTAGCCTCAAAGCAGCCATAGATGATATGTAAATGAATAAGTGTGGCTGTGTTCCAATAAAACTTTTTTTATGGACTCTGAAATTTAAATTTTATATAATTTTCACGTCACAGAATATTCTTTTGATTTTTTTAACCATTTAAAAATGTAAAAGATTATTTTTAGTTTATAAGCCTTATCAGAACAGATGGATTTGACTTGTGCATCTTAGTGAGCAGACTCCTGACTGATGACAGGCAGTGATAGGAATGGATGTCAGGAGGATCAGTGTGGTAGAGACATCAATAAGGAGGCTATTGAAGTATCATTTGCAAGAGATGATGGTAGTTTTCATGAGGGAAGTGGCAGTGGACATGGAGAGAAATAGATTTGTAAGATAGTTAACAGAATTGTTAGGATTTGGTGGTTGAAAAGATAGGTGGGTTAAGGAAAATAGAAGACTTGAACACGATGCTTAAGTTTCTGTTTTGATTGCAGGTGAAGAGTGTTGTCATTCCCTTCACTGGGCAATTTTAGAGGAAGACAGGCTTGAGGAGTTGGATGTTTAGGGTCAAAATTAGGAGTTTAGTGATATACTGAATTTGAGGTACTTGTGGAGTGGTCTAGAAAATAATTTTAATATATGAGCTTAGTGTATAGAAGTGAGAAAGATGCTTGCCTATCAATAACTATTATTTTAAAGTCCATTTGAATTTTCATTAAAATAATACATGTACATGGTTTTAAAGTCAGTTAATACCTAAAGGGTTATAACAAAGTATACCAGTTCACATCCTTCCCAAAACACACTCTGTTGGGTCTATAAAAACAATCACCCTCAATCTTCTGACTGGTTTCTGTGGTATTTGCCACTAGTCTATTTCTAAGTGACATGCTTAGATTACTATTTTTTGACTTACAGGTTTTAGAAATTTTCTGTTGACATCCTATAATAGTAGGTTAGGGCTTATCTCTCATATCCTCTTCCCTCCTGTCCCCTCTTTCAACATCCCCCCCCCAACATAATTATATTTCAAATTTGGTCATGTTAATAATTTATTTTTATATTATATTTACTTAAATATTATATACTACTAAGTCAAACTGTGTTATGATGGCTGCCACTACCTTAATTTTTCTTGATGTTAATAATTGTCTTTTTTGTTTTCTTTGTTTGGTTTTTAGTGTTCCTATTATTTATTTTTCTTCTTTTTTCAGTCTCTTGTTTGTTTATTCTCTTGGAGAGTTCCTTGACTTTATATCCCCTTTCACCCAGGGAAATTTTAATTTTTAGTTATCAATTTTTTGTTTCTATGAACAATTTCTCATTCTTCTTTCTTTAATATATAACAGTTTTTTCTTGTTTCATGGATCCAATATCTCCACTTTTCTCTTTGATGATATGCATTATAGTTAGTCTCAATTTCTTTTCAACTTCTATGCATTCATAGGCAAATCATTTTTTATTAAACATTTCCACATGTATTTATGCTTTAGGGACATTTTACCCAGAATTTTACCAGTTATATATAATGATAAAATTTATTTGTGAAATAATTTAAAATACCATTTGCAAATCGTACATTAGTATAAAGATTCCCATAAATGCTAAGATAAAGGTTAGTATAATTATTTAAAACAAATTTGTAATTGTCTTAGGTAACTTGATATTACTAATTCTTTGAACCGGAGTTATCTTTTGTTGAGTTCAGATTTTTTTAATTTAAGTAACAGGATTTGATAACTGAAAATGAAATCTTTATATTATAGATTTTGAATTCTTGAAACAAATGTATAAACATTTCTTAAATATCAAACATATTTTTCCCTCCCCACCCCTCAAAGCATGAATTTATTTAAATATGCCATCTTTCATATAGGCTCTTATATACGGTTGCATTTTATAACTTTCACTTTATGATTAATCAGTGAGAAATGCTGCTTGTAAAAATTTTTTTTTTTAAATCCAGTTTGCTGCCTAGCATTTTTTATCTACCAATTTGTTTGCCAATTGTGTGTTTTTATTTTTCTTTTTAGAAGTTATTAGCATGTATTATTTTTGTTTGTTTGATTTTGAAGAACAGTGTGAATAATTCGATTAATCCCATGCTAATATTCCTCACACATACACAAAATAATAGTGCTATCACAGCAAACAATAGATTGTATCTATCTTGGCTAAAAAAAAAAAAAGTGTTTTTACTTCCGTACAAATAAGGAGTATTTTCCTTCAAAGCATTTGGTTGATGAGAATGGGGCAAATGCTGATCTTAAGTACACCAATTTTGAAACTCAAATTACAGTTTTAACTTTACTGTTATAATGAATATACTTGATCCAAAATGTTTCAAATCTAGACTGTTATATAAGTAACATTGGTTTACTGGTATTGGGAAGAATAAATGTTAGTATAGACTTGGAAATATTCTCATTTTGGGGTGAAATCAAAAGTGAATTTGGAGAAAGAAAAGCTTTTATTAATTTTTTTCTTTTAAATATTTTAGCATCATAGTGCAATCACCAGGAAAATCTTACAATTCCTCAGAACTTGTTATTTCATCTCAAGAGCAGGAAACTGAGGTACGGCATTTATAAAGAAGCAATTTTTGAGAGGATAATTATGATTTTATGTATGCTTAAAATTCTGTTGCCAGCATTTTGAAAATTGTTCTTTAGTTGAGTGTGAGATAGTGTTCAATTTATTTTTAATCCTAAAGGAAAATAGTATCATAAACTCTAAAAATAAAGGATTGGGTTTTTCTAAGTATATTTTTAAAAATGTTGAGTAGTTTCTTTGTTCTTTGTTCAGACTATGTTATATGGCAAATTGGTAGAAAGTAGGCAGAAACATGCCAGTAAAATGGATGTTCCTCCAGCTATTCTGGCAACAAATAAGATACTGGTGGATATGGCCAAAATAAGGTAAGGTGTCTATTTGTTTATATTTTAACTTAATTTTCTTTTAATGTAATAGATTTGTAAAACTTAAGTGATGACTATGGCTCCAGCTGTCACATCTGTTGGCTATGACATCTGTCACATCTGTTGTTGACTCCCAAATCTCTCATGCTGCTGCCAATCCCTTTACTAAGCTTTAGTCCCTTTAGTCCCCATGTTTCTATGTGAATGAAAACCAACTGTTTTCAGCAATCAGATCTAGTACATAAAAAAATCTAAGTCATTATCCACTAACCCTCCATATGTGCATTTCATACAAATGCCAAAACTTTTCTTTCTGAATTCTTTGTTTTTGTTAGCCATACTATGATGTTCCCAATAATGCATGTTTAAAAACCTCTGATATTATTTTCACTCCTCTAACATGCATCCCCTTCTTCCTCTTATTTAAACTGTTTTTAGATTTTTTTCACTTAAATGTTCCTTGTGTGTGTGTGCCTTCCTCCCGCTTTTAAGTAACACCATGTTAGTTCGGACCGTTACCCTTGGCCTATTGCAAAAGCCTTTTAACTAGTTACTCTTTCCTCAGCCTGTGTCTACCTGACCACCCTCACTTCTCTTTCATCTCATATGTAAATACCAAATTAATCTTTATTATGTTGCACTTCTGCCTAACTAGTTTTACTGTCTTAATTTCTTTTACGTAAGGCCCTACATTTATGGGTTTAAACCTCCTTTTTCATCTATATCACAGAATTTTAAATGGTTTATCTTAATTAGGTTTTTCACCATTTATTGAAGACCACTTTTCAGTTTTTGCATGCTTATTCACAGTGTTGCCTCTGCCCTGTAGTTTCCTTGAGTCTCCAAAACTCTTGTTAGGAAATCCTTCAAGATCTGGCTTTATGATTATTTTCTCTGTGAAGTCTTCCATGTTCTTATTAGCAAAGTAATTCCTCTATGTGGTATTCATAAAGAACTTTGAAATAAATATAAATTTTGAAGATGTTCATATGGCACTTATCATAGTGCTTTATTTTTTTTGTTATTATTAACATATATGAGCTATATCTTCTAGACTTAAAACTCTGAATAATGATATAATGTTCCTCATCTTTTAGTGTCTTCCAAAGCACCTAACAGAAGGCCTAATAAGCACTGTATGGTCAAAAATATATAGAAGAAATTATTTCCAAAGTATAGTTTCTTGGTAATTTTATTTGTCTCTTATACTTAAAAAAAAAAGTCACTAAATTTCATCCAAGAGATGTTTTATTAGTGTGGAATTTTCTAATAATATTACATAGTGCTTATATCTTAATCATTTCATTAAAAATATGCAGACAACATTTTAACATTCCATGAAGATATTTAAAGGAAAAGGAGTCATCATAAGATTGGCAGGTTATTAGAAAGAAGACATCATACAGTCTCTTGGATATGGGACACAATAAGAAACGTTGAGTTAGAAGACTAAAGTAGTTAGGTTTATTGTTACAGGTAAACACTTTTTAAATACCGAATGATATTTCTTCTGAGTTTCTTTGCCTTTTAGTTGTCCTCAGTACCTCAGAGTTTTTATTTTTCATTTCTATAAAAATAATAATAATGATAAAATCAGTCATAGAGTAGTACATTAGTCTATTTTTTTATGATGATGACCTGTTTACCAGGTAGTATTATTCTACAAATTAAAACCATTTATTAAGGAAACAAATTAATAAACTTTAATGTGTATTAAGCCAGCTTTGTTATTTACCACTTTCACTAAACTTTTAATTAAAAATTTTATTCACAAAGTTTTTATTCATAAATTGCTAAACAGCAAATCTTTAAATGGTGGAAAGCAAAGAAAGGAATTATAAAATGATGTTACTTGTATTTATACATTGTTTTTGGTTGTTGGAAAAAATGTGTTTATTGAGTTTCACTATAAAGCTAAACAATTATGCTGCTGGAGTGATATGTTTCAGTGGTTTCTTGACTTAAACATTTTTTTAAATGACAGACCTACTACAGTTGAAAATGTGAAAAGGATCGATGGTGTTTCTGAAGGCAAAGCTATTATGTTGGCCCCTCTCTTGGAAGTCATCAAACAGTTCTGTCAAGTAAATAGTATTCAGGTAAAATACTGTGGTTTGCAGGAGTTATGAGAGAATAAACATTTTTGATAATTTCAAAAACACCCTTCAAAAGCAACATTTTTTTCCTTTATTTTCATTTCCACACTGGATACTTAGAAAACGAATTCTGATGGTTTCTATAGTAAATCAGTTATAAGAACATGCTGGTTACCTAATTTTTAAGATGATATTATAGTAGTTATCCAGGCTGTTTATGTCTTTCTATTTTGTTGGGAGTTTCTGTTTTAACATTTGAATAAATCTTGTATTTCAGGTTGATAAATTATTTTACTTTCAAATGTAGAAGGAAATTAAAACTGCAAAGTTATCCTTGCTTTAGTTGGTAAGGAGCCCAGACACTTTGTTTTTCTAATTGTCTGTTGTATTCCCTAATTACATTTCTATTCCAGTCGTGCTGTGTTTTGATATTAAGTAGGTTTCATGGTATTCTCTTTATTCTTAATTATATTTTCTTCTTATCCTTTTATTTTTGCCCCACCACATATGAACCTGTTCACAAGGTCTCTCTCTTTAAATTCCACTACGCTGTGTATTCCAGCACAGAAGGTGATTGGATCTCACTTTAGGAATCATTCTCTAAGTAGAAAACTCTTCTGCTTTTTGTGTGTAACATTTCTCTCTTTTGAGACAGAATATCTTTGGCAACTTAAAATTTTCGTTTTATACTTTTATACAAGACACATGAAAATTCCTTGTATTTCATATTGAATATTTTGAAAATGAAATAATTTTTTAATAATTTGATAAAGAATACCATACTTATCAGTAGTAATTGAATAAGTTTGTCTTTGGACACTGGATAATAGAGTCTTCTTTCATGATCTTCTTTTGTGAATTAGTAGTACTATTTAATAGTGAAATACTTATCCCTTCCAACATCTCTTCAGGAGAAGAAATTGAAGTAGAGCAAAATGTCAATGCTCAAAAGGATAAATATGAAACTTTTTGAACTTTCTGGGTAGAGAAAGTGACTGCTATTTTCTGTGGTTAGTAATTATGCCTGGACTATTCTGCAAATTGAAACCATTTATTAAAGAAATAAATTAATAAACTTTAATGTGTATTGAGTTAGTTTTGTTATTTGCCACTTCCATCAAACTTTTAATACATTTACTTAAAATATCAAAGTAAAACTTTGAAATATGAAGATGTGGGTATTAAACCCATTAAAACTTAGGAAAAATGTTAAAATCATTTTATAGAAATACATTTTATGAGAATTATGTTTTTAAAATGTTCACCCCTTCAAAGATGAATTTATAGTTGGCAGCTACTTAAAAAAGCTTCAAAAGAGATGGACAACTGTTTATTTTTAACTATACATAAAAAATAGATCAAAATAGCATACATCCAGTAATCATAGTAACACCTATAACAAATTTAAAAAGTTAGAGCTTAGTCTCTTGATGAATAATAATTAGTATCATTTTAATAAGGTTATTATTGTATATATTGTGGTCCATTATATTATATGTTGCTATATAAAGAAAAATATTTATGAGCTTTTCTTGGGAAACAAATTTATTTTTATATCCATATCCTATCATTCAAGAATTTTAATTAAAAATTATATTAGTTGAATATTAGTTTACTGCTTGGTGAAAAATAGAAATGTTTCTGTTTGATTTTTTTTTATGTCACATGTATGCTGTCTAATTTTAGAATTTGACTTATCTGACCCAAGGATAAAAACTTTTTTGGCATTTCTTTGCATATGGGATAATATCAGTGCTATACTCTCTCATTAATACAAAATATAATTCCAGTTAAATAACCCTAATGGTAGGAATTTGGTGTTCTGAGCATATACTACACCTAAATAAAACATAGCCAGTTGTTATATTTGTTTCTATTTTAAAGCTTCAGAATAACTCTGTATTGCACTTTCTAGAAAACATGCATCAGGATGGAATACATATTTTCTGGGGAAGCCTAGCTGGCTGCTCACACTGTGGCATTTGTCATGGTGTAGGCTAGGGCTAACGTCCTCATCCTTGAAATCCTGGAAATCTGATATGTGTTGTCATGGAATAGATGTATTTTTAGGAGTAGATTGCAATATCCTCTGTGAACTTGGTTTTATGTACAGTGTGTATATGTATATCAAAATGTATATATTAGAGTGCAAATTCATTTATAGTGAGACATACAACTGTAAAGTTTCGCTTGACCCAACGAGTGCGTTTTCCTCTATAGAAGAAGGTATATAGGAAACTGGCTTATCTGAAAGTTGTTTAGTGAGCCGAGAATATAAAAGGGAAATTCTGTAGTGTCTGAACTAGTCTCTCAGCAACAAAGGCAGGTTGAGGCATTCTCATACACTACTTGCCAATGAAACTGTAATATTCAAACCTAGTGAGTTTATTTTAGGCATTCCTAGAAATTTAAGGCCAAATTTGACCATGCTAAGGTCTCAGATGGAAACACTTCATTTTCATTTACTAAACAGTGTTCTTCCTTGAAAATCTAGGGGAGCCTAAAAACAACCTGTAGACCTTAGGTCTTACGGTGTTGCTTGCTTCTGTGTTCACCATGCTGCGGGTTGTTCAGCTATCTGAACTTTGCCACAGACTCAGCTTTTGTTAGGGGTAGGAATGGACTAGTGTGGGTTACAATAAGCCAGATTCGGTTGGATTTAATTATTTTAATTTAGTGTTGGTTCTTGTGTTTTAGAAGGTAAAGTCGGCATTTTGGAGAGAAACTATTCACATATCTATGTTAATCATACAGCATGTAATTTTATCATAACTATCACTTTGTCTTTACCTTTATTTCAGGCTTTAAAAGAATTTCAGTATTTTTTTCTTATCTTATTGTTCAGTCCTTACCCCTGTATTTTTTCTTTCAGACATCTCTTAAGCAACCATATTTAAGAATTTACATAATGCTTCAAATTTAGAGCCAATTGTATCTTTTTAAACTATATGTACATAGTTATGATATATTCACTTATGACATATTAGCAGAATTTGTGGTTATAGTACCTAAATATGAATATTAAATTCTTTTTATTCATTAAGTATTCACTTCCAGAAGTTTAGGGGACTTATTTAGATGTAGGATGGTCCACATTATAGTTCATTTTTGTTCTCTTACTGGCTAAAGGGAAGTCTAGGAATTTCTAGTGTTTATTATAAATATTTATTAAAAAATTATTCCCTCTAGCCTTATTTTACCCTTTTAAATCAATATGTAAAACAACAGCAATAAAAAACATTTTTGAGCTCCTCATGAAAGGAATTTTCAACTGTTCCTTAGAGGTTTTGTATAATTTTTTTCCCCTAATGCTTAATGATCATATTGATAGTCTACTTGTTATCATATTGATATTGTTATTAATCATTGGTGCTACATTTAAAATTTTGTAGACAGACCTCTTTTCAAGTTCAATACCTCAAGAAGAACAGAAGAGTCTGGTGGCAAAAAACTCAGCATGCCCACTTTCACAGTCTGTGGCCATCACATATTCTTTATTCCAAGAAAAAAACATGTCTATGGTAAGTGTTACTTTCAAGTTAGAGGAATTTTAAAATTTTAAATTTAAAATTCTAAATATATATTTCATCAGCTTTTCAATATTAAAGTTTTGATGGGATAAATTTCTTCTAATCCTACAATATTTTATGTTGTTTCGTTATATTTAGTTTTGGAACAGAATGTTATTTTCTTTTTCTGATAAGCCTACCTCTGTCAATTAAGTAAAAACAAGTATAGTTTGACCATGATTATCTTATAGAGGTTGTATCAGAGGTAGAGGTACTGATAAACACATATATAAAGCAGTGTATTTTAAGACTATTTAAAAAAAATCAGATTAATAGGTAAAAACAATTAGTATTTATTTCTTATTAATATTAGTATAAGAAATAATATCTAAGATACATTATTAAGAAAAAAAGAATCTTCAGAACAGTGTGAAAAATAAACTGTAGGAAAAAAGGTATATCTTAGTGGAATAGGAACAGAATGAAGCATCTAGATAAGTTTAACTAAATTGAATTTCCTATCCTCTATGATATTAAATTAATTTGGAGCAGGCTATATGGTCCAATTCCTACTTTTCCTATTCTTTGTCTCCATCCACTAGGCCAGATTACATACTTTTGATTCTGATTAATGTCCAATATAAATAAGAATAAATAGTTCATAGCTTATCTTAATTACTTAATAGATGTTCTCATTAGATAGTCAAATTCCTTAATTAAAAGTACAAAAGCCATCACACAGGAAACCCAATAATTTCATTGTGCTATTTTTGAAACATTATATGACATGTAGGAATTTAAGTTTAGTCTTTTAAATTATAACTTAAATGTACATGTTAAATATGCTTGTATACACATAATTTGACCACATATGTGTGTTATAATTAAATATAGTTACTAAGAAAATTTGATATGGTTTCCAAGTTTTCTGAATAAAGTGCATGCTGATATTCAGTCATCATATGAGATTTCATGTATTATATTAACATATGGTTAAAAATGTGAAGAGTAGTATATCTTCATTTATGTCTTTTGCTAATATTTGGCTGTATGTTTTTGTGTAATATCATGGTAATTATCTCTACCTCCCAGGAGTCCGAGAGGGTCTTGACAGTTAACCACAGAATTAAACATGCCTGAGGACTAATTAATCAGGAGCAATTATGCAATTAGTTTTAGGTAATTTGTTGCCTGGTATCAGATAACCCTGATATTATGCACACAAGGTGTACACTATTTAGTAGAAAAGGGTAGACATTTAATGAAAGTAATTTAAAACCTACCTTTGAAGGATGAAAATATTGCTTTAAATGCTCTGTTCTCCGAAAGTATCAACTTCACACAAATACAGTTTAAGATTCTCAAGATGTATTGAAAGAGAGTATCATGAAATGTAGAGCTGAGTGACTAAACTCTGAGTGTTTAAAAGAATGTTTTATCTAATACATGTCTTAAATGGATTTGGAGCTAACTTTGTTAAGAAAGCTACATAAATATGTAACATCCTAAATTTAACACAATTCATGTTAAATTCAATACTGAGCAAATGATGACAACCCTAGTTAAATTGTGGTTATATTTATTTTATGAATAGAGCCATTTTAAAATACCTATTAAAGTCTTCTCGAGAACCTTTTATAGAATGCATCTGGAGCCTATGTTATAAGTATTTCAGGGTTTGTCTTCTTGGAAATTTATGTAACCGAAGTACAGTTTATTATTTCAAATATACAGAATATTGGATTACAGTTTACTATATTTTCAAAAGATTGTGGCAGCCTTTAGACTTACATAGAATGGCTACTCTCTGCCATTAATAGGTTTTTAAAGTGAATAATTACAGAGGGATGAGGATAGATTTCTTAGCTAATGCAGCGTGATTTTGTTTTATTCCATACAATATGTATACAAAGAAGAAACTGGGAGTTCTATAATGTGGGTAGCTTTAAAGAAATTATTAAAATAAAGTTTAAGTGAAGGTTTAATGCATCGTTTATTTCTCAGTGAACATTTATTGCCTGAAGGTTTTGGACATTTTATTTCTGTATAGTGCAGTGGAAACTTAAAAAAAAAAAAAACTCACTGGTTGTTTTGCTGCTGTTTTTCTAGAAGAGTGTAGCTGAGAACAGGATTCTGCCTCTCTCAGAGATTGGCATGCATTTGTTCCAAGCGGTGAAAGCTGGCTACCCACTCGATATGGAGCGAGCAGGCTTGACTCCAGAGGTTCAGAAGATTATTACTGATGTTATCCGAAACCCTCCCATCAACTCAGGTGATAACCATGACTCTAGTTTGTAGCCTTAATGACCTGAGTCATTGCACCCAGATGAAGTAAACAAGCAATCCACTAATATTTTTCACTTTAAGATCAATCCTTTATGCTACTATAAAAAATTTACTTTTGTAATGCTTTTTGTGTTTTAGAAAAACGATCTTTCCTCCCATTGTTATTCAGGGGAATGTCTGAGTCTGAGAAGTTCTTGTTTTTCTTTTCAGCTTCAGATTACAATTTAAACATCTCAAAGCAGTGTACGTCATCCTTTTCTAATTTCTACCTCGTCACGACACAGTTTTTTCCATATTTGTTTCCCAAAATTTATTGACTCCTGATTTTTCCCTAAATTTTTCTGATTCCTTGTTTTTGGTTTCACTTACATAGCCTTGTAATCATTACAGTTAGTGGCGTCCGTCACTGTGGCATTGAAAGTAGGCCAAGCTGTCCGAGGTCCTTGTAGAAGGGTTTCTTCTTGTCACTTTGCTGCAGAACCTCAGCTGTGCTCGTGGAGATCAAGCCCCTTTGCTTGCCCTGCAGAAAATTTTTTAATATTCCTGTGTTAAAATTATGATCCATTTTATAGAAGTAAAGGAAGAGGTACATTAGAAGATTTTTCCTTGTAGATGGACAAATTTAGGTGTGTTGTATAACTCAATAAATCTGATAAATGTTTTCAGACTGTTAAGACAGAGCAGTGGACAAAGAAAAAAACCTTATTTACAAAGCTGCAGTGCAAATAATAAAATTTTTTATCACCTCAAATTCTTTCCCACTTCCTGGGAATGACTGTATGATTCTCCATCAAAATTTGGAAATAAGGGCAATAATCACCCCTTGAAAGCATAGTTAATACTGTACTTACCTGATTACAATAAAGATAATTCAAGCCACCGTAACAGCCAGCCTTAATTCTTTAATCGAGGCAAAACTTGGTTAAAGGTCTTTAGACCTTTAGAAAGAACATCTTCATCACTTCCATGGATAAAGCATGGAAGCACAGGAGAAGAAGAGACACAGAAGAAAGTCTGGGCAGGGGTCATCTAAGTTAATACCAGGGAACTAAAGGTTTTCTTTTTACTATGCTAAAGTTGTACTGCCAGCTATTTAAAAGGAAGAAATATGCAATTTTTAATCCTGACCAATGAGACTTCAAGTATAATAGGGCCTGTTGATAAGTTATGTCAAGAACTTATTTGAGGAAAACATACTAACAACAAATTCTTCTCTGTCACTTCTTAGCTTTCTGGTTATCATTTGATTTTCAATGTAGATCTGTCTATAGGGAAAGTGTGCACTACTCGTGCTGACCTGGGTACAAATCTGTGTGATAATTGTGAATTCATAATTGTAAATTAAAAGTTGGCATTTTGTGAATTTGGTTAATGTGAATCTATTAAGGTTAAATTAGACTTCCAAATCTGAAAATCTGAGGACCAGATCCTGGACTGGGATAAAATATCCAAGGTAAGTGAGTCATTTGATGAGAAATCTAGCCAGCTCTCCTGGTTACATTCCAATCTTTTCAATTTCAGCAGCCATTTTACTAGAAATTAAAGCAGAGGAAGGAAAATCCTTTGTAGAATTAGAATTGTGGTTATAAAAAACCCCTATTTCTCCAGTGCAAAATGAAATAGTCAAGGATTCATATGCCTTCTCGACGATAATCCCCTAGAATTATTTTTTCTTTTATATACGTATTGTCTCTCAGAACTCAGAGATATGTGTGTCTTTGATGAGATCTTGGATAGTAGACAGTATTTTGAGTCTGTCAGTGTATTTCCTATTGACAATCATGTTTGCTATCATTTGGCTGCCTTCACTCCTGAAGACCAATGCATGGTGTTAGCCTAGTCAGTAAGAACAAAGGCTGCGGTTATAGCTGATCTGTTTCTGATCTTGGTTCTACCATTTCTGAGCTATGTTACCTTAGGCAAATTCCGACTCTCCCTAAGCCTCAGTTTCCTCCTCTCTAAAACAGGAAGGGATAATATTGCCTTTCTTATTACAGAATTGTGAGAAATAATTAGATACTTCACAGAATGCTATGGCACTTGGTAAATACAGTCAGCCCTTTGGATCCTTGGGTTTACATCTGCAGATTCAACCAATCACAGATCAAAAATATTCAGAAAAAGAATTCCAAAAAGTTAATATCCAAACAGTACAGTATAACAGCTATTTACATAGCATTTACATTGTATTAGTTATTGTAAGTAACCTGGAGATGGTTTAAAGTATATAGGAGGGTGTGTATATGTTATATGCAAATTCTACATCATTTTATATAAGAGGCTTGAGTATGGGATCCTGGAACCAGTCCTCCGCGGATACCAGGAACAACTGTATTTCGTAAATGGCAGTGATGGCAGCGATAGTGAATATGATGATGATGATTGAAAAAGTAGATGGTAAGATCTTATGGCTTCTTAAATGTATAATATACTCTCTTAATGTGATTATTTTTATACTCTATCCTTTTTAGGAGCTAAGTCAGAAAATATGAAGTTCACAAATAAGTATATCAGAAGGGAGGTTTCAAAACTGTATTTTATAGAAACAATTTTAATAATTCAGGCAGGTTATCTCTTTTTTTTCCCCAAGTACTGAAGAATTCTTGGGCAAATATTCTTGAATGATATCAAATGTATGTTCTACTCTTAATTCATTATTGGCAGGGGAAAATGGTAGAGAAAGGTTTCAGATTCTATTAGTAAGCCAAGTATTGAAAACATCTATTTTGTTTTGCTATGCTGAAGAATTGAGGTGGTGCTAAGTTGCTTTCTAAATCATATAGTTGTAAAGTTATAGAATTTTAAATCTGGAAAGGAAATTGGAAATCATTATATTTTCATTTTCCTACTCTCACCCTGTTTCAGAGTCAGGAATCTGAGGCCTAGAGAAGTTGCAGATTGTTTTAATATCAGGTCAAGGTTGATGATGGAGCAAGTTTTTCTTTTACTATACTATGTTAAAGATGTACTGCCACCTATTTAAAAGAAAGAACTATGTAATTTCTCATCTTTATAGAGCAGTTGTCCCCACCTTTTCTGGCACCAGGGACTGGTGCTCCTTTGAGAATCTAATGCTTGATAATCTGAGATGAAACTGAGGTGGTGATGCTGGCGCTGGGGAGCGGCTGCAAATACCCATGAAGCTTTACTCCTTGGCCCGCCGCTCACCTCCTGCTGTGTAGCCTGGTTCCTAACAGGCCATAGACAGGTCCGTGGCCTAGAGGTTGGAGACCCCTGTAAAGGATTTGGGTTTATAAACCTCTAATTGATGAGTAAAATAAAGGTACTTAATTATGTTCAGTTTAATACCTTTACAAATATTCTCTATTATATCTAGTATATTCTGAGTTTAGCAGTTTCATCTTCTGATGTAATAACTTTTTAAATTAAGAAATATCAAGCAGGATATATAAACATGAAAAATCTCTATTTGTAATTGCACAGCCTGATTCAATAAATATCAGAGAGATGAGAAAAACATTTGTAATCATTAGTGACTAAAACATGCATCTTTACCACTGTATACTTATTGAAGATAAATTTTCATTCAAAGATAAATATTAAATTGAAGTTAAACACTTATTTCATCCTTCTGTCAACATACTGTATGCAGATGGTACTTATAATTTGAAAAAGTGTATTGTTGTGATTTACTTCCAGAGCCAAAACAGAGTTTCGATTGTGAGAACTGTGAGCTCTAAATTTTATTTTTTTCAATTGTACGTGTATAATGTATAAGATAAAATTTATTGACGTTAAATTTTACTTTGCATTCTTATTTTTCCTCGAAAACAACTATTGGAGAAAATGTTGTTATAAATTGTAGTAAGAAATGAAGGTATACATACTATATTAATGATTCCGATATATTATTTTCATCTTTTATTTAATTGTAGCTCTGTCACATAATTCAGTGTTTTAATGAATGTTTGATTGATATTTAAATTTTGCACAATCTCGAATTGAGAATTTTCTGTATTTTATTAGACATAACAATATACCTAAAAATAGAGTTTCTGTGAATTGAGAAATTGTATCTATTATTTTCATGCTGTCTTATTTGCGAAGTAGATTTTGTCTTTGAAACAGTATTTAAAAGGATTCTGTACCTTTTATTTTTAGTTTTATCAGATTTTTATAATTTTAAACTTTTTATGGAATTGAGATTCTGACTATGCTTAATAATAAATTAAGCAAGGCATTTAATGAGGTGCCTGGATAATATTTTGAATTATTTCATTTCCCATTGTTTATGTGCATGTGCCTGGAAAATTAAGGGTGGCTTCCAAGGGACCTGCCAGAAAAGTAGGGGTAATATGATCTCTTTTAAAGTACCAAAGGAGTGCAGCCAGTGTTCATTATATTATTCTTCAATTGATATTTTCAGCATTTACCTGCATGGAAAATTTTGACAGAATAATATGCATTTATAAAGCTAGGTGCTACTTATTTGCATATGTATATTATAGGATGACTTATATTTGCATATATATATTATAGGATGATTTTAAGGTAAAAATATAAAGGATACTTACAGAAATATGTAAATAAATATACAAATTTTCTAATTATACCTAGATATATTCTATTTACAATACATTTATTAAATCATTAATAGTGGTTTAAAACCATAGGCAAATGTTTATACATTATAATTTTATGAAAAGAAGACATTCTAATTTTAGAAATAAATTGTTTCAAATAGAATAAAATATTTTTACTTTTCAAAATAATTTATTTAACTAAGGATGTTATGATAAGACAAGATTGTGTGGATAGTTTCCAAAAAATAAGTTTCTGAATTTTACATTTACAGTATGATGAAACTAAAGATGTATAGTTTGTTTATCCAGTATTTAACACCCACAGAAGAAAGTGAATTTAGTACAAATATATTTGTATTAGTTGGCTAGAGTATGGGAAGATTTGTATGGTTTCTCTAGAGTAGCACTATCCAAAAAGAAATACAATATAAGCCACATATGCAATTTTAAATTTTCTAGTAGCCATATTAAGAAGCAAAAATAAAAGTAATTTTAATTAATCTAATTAACACAATATGTTGTTATTTCAACATAAACGAGTACAAAAATTATTACTAAGATATTAATGAGTTTTTTTGTACTAAGCCTTTGAAATAGGTTATATATTTTGCATTTATAGCACATCTCAATGTTGATGCTAAATTTTAATTTGAAATACTTGATCTATATTTAGATTTCATAAAATTTAAAGTTAAATAAAGTAGATAAAGATACCCAGTTTGTTTCAAACATACTTAAATTTTTTCTGATAACGGAACTGAGTTTCTGATCGTTAATTTGAATTGGATGTCAGAAATGTTTGATACTATACCAGTTTTATAAGTTTAATGAAGATGAGCAAATAGGTTCTAAGCTGCTTTAAATAATTTATGTGTTTTATTACATTACAATATCCATTGCAAATATGCTTTTTATTGGCATTTTATTTACACGTATGATTAGCTTCTATTTTAAGAATAAGTTATAGTAAAAAAATTAACTTGTAACTGATAACTTGGAATTTGAAGCATATATAATTTCTTTAGAAACAACTCTGGGAATTGTAGCTTTGATTCTCAGGGCTGCCTACAAAAGACAGTTTTAAACATAATTTATGCAGAGTCGATGGCACTGACCTGATTTTGGATCTTTTGGCAGAGGGTGCAGGTGGTGCCGGAGTGAGGGACACATTTTACTCCATTTCTGTTCTGTAGCGCTATTGGCATTTGAAAGAGGAACATTTTCTTTGGCCATCTTCCTCCTTTTTTTCTACAAATATTACACTATTTCCAGCTCATAGATTTTCTAAAAAGTTGTTATTTATTTTTAAATCTTATATTTTTATTCTTTACAGAATTGAATAATACTAAACTAATTAGAATGTTTGTTCCTGAAAACATTGACACGTACCTCATCTATATGGCAATTGAGATCCTGAAAAAAGATTGTGACAACAGACTGTTATGCCAGCCTTCATGTGATTCCAACAAAAAGAGATGTTTCCCCAACTCTGAAGAGAGCTGCTCAAGTTCTAAGAGAAGCAAGGAAAAAGTAGGCCCTAATACCAAGTTGTTAATTATATGTAGAATATTCATAAAGTGACACTTTGTTCAGTTTGCATATTCTAATACTAGAATACTTTATTTTTTTCTACTGTCATAAAATAATAGCCTGGAAATTCTTTTATAGACATAATTAATACTGGCTTTAAGCATATGGCAGTTTATGTGATTAATGAAAATGAAAGCAAATTATTTTATAAATACCTCTCAAACTGGTTTGTCTATCATTCTGTCTTTCATCATATTCTGTTGCTATTATATTGAATATCTCATGTATACAGATAGTTGTTGCTCATAGTCCTGCGCATATTGTACTGCATTTTTGCAAGATCAGAGAAAGACCATGAATTTAGTGTTATTTAGATGGTACATTATTAAAGTCAAATGCTTTGAAAATTATCTGCATATTGTGTGAGAAAAATAGTGATTAGAGAATAAGTAGCACTTGACAATGTGGATCTATTAAATGATTGTATAAATATGAAAATTTGGCCTTTAGTATCTTCCAAGTCTAAAATTACATGCCTCCATGATAAACATTTGTGAAAAGCTAATAATTAAAAATTATTTTAGTTTCTAGATGATAAATTTAGCATGGTAGTAGGTGTTCACTAATATTTTATTAGAGAATTAGGAGTATCCATTTCAGTTCTAAGATAATCTTTACAGGATTTCCAACAGTTGAACTCCTTTTCTCCATACCTTAAAAATAAGAAAAATGGTCCTATTTAATTCTGTACTTCAGTTAGGTTTTTTTCTGGATAACCTAATGGAATTTGATTAATTGGAACTCTTTACATTATTTTGACAATTGAACTAGCTATAAGAAGGACGCTAAAGAAAATACATGTTGGGTGATGTTAGTGAGATTTGTCTTCTATTCCCAGCCTTTTATTTCTGAAATCTGTACCAGGAGACTTAGACCTTATTTTTTTCCTAACTTCTACCTATTAATACAGGAAAAGTTGTGACTTTTAATTTTTCCATATATTGAAGCACATTTACAGTAAAATATTATTTTAACCACACATTAGCATTTTTGCTTTTCCTCTATTGAAAGAACATCAGATGCCAAAGACAGAGTGGGGAGATTTTGGGGGAAGGGTGGCACCCTTTTTTTTTTTTTTTTACCATTGAGGGGAACTAAGATTTGGGCTGGGAAGTAGATTGAGAAGTGAGTGAGCCAGCCAAAATATTTTTCTTTCATCTGCCTCCAGGTATAGAAAACTACTCAGATACTGTGGAGTCTGCTGGAGGCTGAGTTTCAGGATCCTTCATCATCTCTACTGACCTGGTGGTGTCCTTTAGTGTAGTTCATCTTTTAGTTATGAGGCAGGCATCTGATAAAGAATAATGTCAGAACAAATTTTTTTTTTTAAAGAATAAAGTATTTTTTTCCCTGTGTTAACAATTTTTTTTCTGTTCTGTTCTGTTCGTTTCGTTTCATTTTGTTTCAAGTATACAGTACATTGGTTAGGCATTTATATAGTTTATAAAATGATCCCCCAGATTGCTCCTTCTCTCCTCCAGTTTTCCACCTATACAATATATTAATGCTAACCGCGTTCCCTATGCTGTGCTGCTTTGTATTAGTTTTGCATCATTAGTTTTACAACTGTTGTGATTGCTATTTGGAGGCTTGATAATTCCTGCATTTAATGGAGGAATATTATCTCTTAATATTTGGTAGTTTTGAATCAGTATACAGAGGTACACAGTGGGTTCTTTGACTATGTAGATTTTTAAAAAATTCTTGAAAAGTTTTCTTATTATTTTAAAATTTTCATTTATTTCAGGAAACTTTTCTTAAACTTTACTTTTTATTTCTAATTCTTTCCTGAGCTTTTCCACTAAGTTGTGAGTTTTTCTGGTTTTGATTTATGACATTCTATCATGTTTTGAATCATTTTCATCATGTTTTTCAGTCTTAGTTCATTTTCAGAGGTCATTGTTTTACTCAGTATCTTAGCAAGTCTTTTTGGTGTCTGAGATTTGACCTTGATACTTTTCTGAGCTTGCACATTTTCATGTGAAATTAGTTTTTCTATACTTTCAGCATAGTTTTTACAAGTTCACAGAGTTCACTCTTCTGTTATTTTTGTGTAATGATCAAAATGTGGAAACTTGGTTTATGAGATAGACTCCTCTGCCACTTTTACCTGGATTTTCTCTTCCCTTAGTCTCTATTATACCTGTCCTGCTTGATTTTGATTTAACCCTAGCTGTTCTTCTGAGTGTGGGGCCTTCTCTTGGAAGGCAGCATTAGCTACTCAGGAGAGTTCAAAAGAGCGAGCTGCTCTAAGCATTTAAGGAACTAATGTGAACTCGGTTCAGTCACCTGCTATTGGGGTGGGCAAAAACTCTTCCACTTTCAGATGCTGTTCTCTAATTCATCGATCATGCTTACCAACCTGTGAGCTCTTTGGGGGTTCGCCTATTCTCAGGCACCCCATTGCTGGCATCTGCTTTCTCCTTTGCAGATGCTATACCATGTTGGTCCTATGGCTTTTGCTAGTTTGTCCTTACTTTTAGTTTCGGTTTCTTGAGGATACCTTCATTGTAAATAGAGATAATGAATTTTTGCTTTTTCTATTTAGTTCTATCTGTTTTAATGCTGGGATTCAGATAAATTAAAAACTATGTGGCTGCTTCCACCATCTTCCTAGAAACCTCTCCCTGTATCACTGTTTTCCTTCTTATTCTTCTTGACTGCCTAAGAGAGAGAATGTGTAATATTTCCTGTCTTGCCACTGAGTTTCAATATAAATTAAAATATACTATATTATTTACAGTCTTAAGATACTCATAAAGAAATGCTTGTGGGTAATATTATTATAATCATTGTTAAAATTCAGTACTTCAAAATAATTAGAATTTTCTTAAGTTTTCTTTTTTAGGCATAGATTTTTTTTCTAAGAAAAATAGTACATGCTATAACTATTTTGTATTCTGTAAAGATATTAAAGATTGATGGAAAATGTCCTTGTGATTATTTACTGAAGGATGAGAGTCACTGAAATTCATTAACTTCTTGGAATCAGTCATCCAATGATCTAGAAATAGATTTATTTATATATTCTCATTTACAGGTAAAATGATTTAATAAATTAGTTTTCATGACAAATACATCAGGCTTGATAACTAAAATGTTTAGCTTTATTTTTGTTTTAGACAAAATAAAATGCAAATATAATGTACCTATTTCTCTATTTGCTTACATATATATGTGCACATATAATCAACAAATGAATTAATGTTTTCTATGCTCATCTTAATAATTTGTTAATAGAACTTAGAGTATTAAAAAGATGTAAATATCCCCTTATAATGTTATTATGATTGCTGCAAATTTTAGTCTTTTACTGATGAAGGCTGTCGTCTCTGACAGACTTGTTTCTGTTAGGGTGACCCAGACTTCGTAACTAAAGTCTCTCCAGCTACTTATTCTTGAGATTCTAAAGATACATTCAGTGTAAATAAGCATTTCCTCCCTTTCTCAATGAAATAAAATCATTATTATAATTATAGAAAAAATGTCGAGGGTCATATTCTATAGAATGTTATAAAAGATAAGACTAAATGATATTAGCTACCAATTAATGAGTGTCATGAATAAATCAGAATGTGTTTTGATATTTTGCATATATTCTCATTTAACTCTTCCAAACTTAGTAATGTTATATACTGTTATTCTCATTTTCTCTGTGAAGAAATTGAGGCTTAAATAACATTCATAAGGTCATATATTTAGCAAGTGACTCCATTAGAGTTCTGTCTGGTTTCAAAGTCCCTACTTATTTCACAGTATTGGGCTATAACAAAAGACATACTTTTTTCCTGTGCACTTCTACTGTTCAGATTTCATGCTCTGTTTTATTTATTGCCTTTTTTATAATCTTAACTGGTTTCCTTCCTCTAAATGCACAAGGGGTTCCAACTCTAATTGTTAAGCAGTCGTAGTTGTCTGTGGCTACAGGGAATTTTGATCTTGAGATCTTTTGGGAAGAATAAATATTTCTGGTCCAATTTTTCCTCTATCCAGATGTCTTCTCTGTGCCACTTTATATCCTTAATCTTTCTTATTTCTAAGGCAAACATTACAGTATCGTACAGTGAATATAAATCTAATCTCTTCTGGTGTTCTTTTGCCTGTGAGGAAATAGGCACTTGGGAGAAAAGTTGCTATCTTAGCCAGTTCTTTTTTTAGCTTTTGCTGAAGTGTGACTCGTCCTTTCTTCTACACTAGATTTCTTTAAGCTGGAACAGCTAACGGTTTTTACCTCTTTTTAAATATAAGTTTATACAGTTTTCAGCCAAGGATGTTTTACCATTTTTAAATATAGAAAACATAATAAAATGTAGCAAACAATTAATAAACAACATATAGATATAGTCTTCATTTTTGAAATGTAATAAATGATACTTTTATACCTTAGGCTGGTAGATATACTATAACTTAGGTGAGGTCACCTTATTGACAGTGCTTTTTGTATCTTTTTTATTTATTTACTTTTTGATCTATAAATAAGTTTTGTGGATATTACTTTTTTGTTTTATTTGGCAAAGGAAGGATGGGGAGTATATATTCAGTAACCTATGTTTTTTTTTTTGTAATTGACACACATTTTCAACAGTACAAATATTTCCTTTTCTGTTTCTTATAGACTTCATCTGAAACCTCAAAAAGAGAATTACCTGCATGGTTTGTCAAAGGAAATGAGACCTTACCTGATATCAGCAAGAAATCAGGGGCCAAAACAAAAAAGAGGGGTCTTTTTAGTTAAGCTTGCAATTGCCAGAAGAATTACATTTGTCTAGGAAATCCAGAGAAGTGAAAAAAGAAAATAAAAATTGCCAGTAGTTCTACCAGTAGATAATCAGTCAGCCTCTTTTGTGTATCCTGCCAAAACTTTTTATGTTCACTTATTTTTTTAGTTTGTTACATGGATAAATGCATGAATGGATTTTCTTTGTAAAACTTTTAAGCTATGCTTAAAACATGAAAGTCCCCATATTCGTATTCTTATTTCCTCACAGCCCATTACCAGCCCTACCAGAAAGTAACTCCTATTATATATTTGACATATGGTTCTCTAGTCATTTCTTTTGCACCTGCATGCCTTTGCATGTGTATCTACGCATACATTGTTATTTTTTTTAACACAAATAAGATCATGCTTTATGTAATTTTCTGCAACAAACTGTTTTACTTAATATGTAATAAAGACTTTTCCATGTTAATATATATTGGTCTATCTCATTTTTTTTACAGTTAATACTATTCTGTTATATACTGTAATTTATATAATCATTTTTTTATTGATGATCTTGTCATTTTCCCTACTTTCTAGAAATAGAATTAGAGAGCCAAACATAAACATGTTGTTACTTATATTTCATTTGAATGTATTTTGAACATTACTGTCATTAGATAGCCTTCCACAGAATCTTGTTTTGTGGCTTTATGTAGTACTGTGATTCTCAGAGTGTGGTCTGCAGACTGTTAGGAGTCCCTAAGGCCCTTTCAGGGGATTTGCAAAACTCTTTTTGTAATACTGAGACGTTATTTGCAATGGAGTACAAAGCGATAGTGAGTAAAACCCCTGGGACTTTAGTGTAAGTCAAGATATTGGCACCAAATTATTGGCACACAAATTCTGTGTGACAAAATGACAAGTACACATAAAGCACTTCTGCTACCAAAGTCTGATGGTCATCTTCAGGGAAAGCACTCCTTTGATTTGTGAATTTATTAGTTGCTTTCTTCCCATGGAATGCCACTTTTACTGAAAAGGATGACAGAAAATTATGATTGATTATTCAGATGGGTGTTTGGTGGACATTGTCTCAAAACTGAACAAAGTTGGCATCTTTGACTCTGATTTTTGTCAACATTTAGAAGGTTTGCATAACAGTGAACCAATATTTTGTAAATAATACCTGATCTTATAAAATTATGCATGGGTAAAATTTATATTGTTTCCAAATACACATTGCAAACAATCTTTAAGAAACTAATACTTGTCCAGTTTGGGTATAGTTTCAAAGAAGAATGTCTACCATTATCTGGAAGGGCTATTAAAATCCTCCCTTTTCCAACTACATATCTGTTTGAGGTCAAACTTCTTTCATATACTTCAGCCAGAAGAGCATATTGAAACAGATTTAACAAAGACGCAGATCTGAGAATCCAGTTACTTCTGTTAAACCAGACAACAATGTCACTTTTTTCACTGTTGGGCAGATTTTTCAGAAAACTGTGTTAACATGTAATGGATTTACTGCTGTTATTAAACAAATTAATACATATTTCAAAAATGTTCTCAGTTTCAATTTCTAAAAATGGTGAATAGTGGTAGCTATAACCTACATTAACAAAAGCTCTTTTGGATCCTCAAGAATTTTTAAGAATATTAAAATAAAGGGGCCCTGAGATTAGCAGGTTGAGAACTGCTGATATAGTATTTTATATGGACATACTATGAATCATTTAACTGATTTCATATTGTTGAACATTGAAGCTGCTTCCAATTTTTCTGCTATTTTAAGCACAGTTTTGAACATTCTTCAAAGGAAATAAGGTATAGTCTTGTCTCAAATACATACCCAGAGAGAGAGAGAAAATTTTTTGTTGTTGTTCATTTAGTGGATTTTATGACTGCCCAGTGTACATGGCTCTTGATTTCTGCTTGGGTTGCTCCAGAGAGAATAATTCTAACCCAGATATGGGCTTGGTCCCTATGATCTCCTCTAAGCTAGTCTTCGGCAATAGTATTTGGATCTGTGGTAGGAATGAATGTGACCTTAGCTGTTCCAATCAGAGTGAATCTCAGGACTTTTTATAGAAATGTGGAAATAAATAGGTTCTCTTTTCCCTTAGTGTTACTAATGAGGAAGCATGAACCTTTGGAGTGTCAGAGCAATTTTAGAACCATGAGGCATCATCCTTGATTGAAGCTGACACTGAGGTAGGCAGAGTAGAAACATGGCACAAAAATCAGGTTGCTGGTGATATACCTGGGCTACTAGTTCATACCCTTTCTGGAGTCAGACATATTTTGGAATATTTTAGATACGTGGAGCATTAAATTCCCTTAGGTTAAACCTGTTAAAGAGTTTTTGTTTGTTTTTAAACTTCTAGTTGTGTACATTTGTCACAATAGCATAGCCATGTGATTAATAAGACTCTCCAACACACACACAAGATATAAAGTTTCTTTAATGGCAAAGGATATAGAACCTTACAGACAGTTCCACAAAGGAGAAGACAAAGCAGCATGCTCCTGGGCAGAGGTATAGGCTTCCTAGATCTTCAAGTTCTCCATTTTCCATGAGTTCCGTCTGGAGATTTTATATTTTCCCCTCTCCCAGCAGTCCCTCCCTACTCCCTACCACCAGAGTATGTTTTGGAAACTCTGATATGTGTACCTGCCTGATCACCTGGTTGCAAGTTACTGATACACAATGATAACAGCAAATGATGGAGTATTTATTATAGGAATAGATGAACTGAATGTAATTTCCTGGGTGTAGCATCCCTCTTCAGCCGTCTCTGGGCTCAAGTCTGCCTGTCTCATGTTCATTCTTGAAAACAAGGGATTTCTTTTAGGGTATTATTCTTATGTTATCTCCTCCAAAAGGTATTAATTACTTTCTCTTTGTTGTCATTGGACCATAGAACTATGACAGTAGAGTCAGGCAAATCCCTGACAGTTATTAGAATTCAACAAAGCTATGTTCCTACCATATGGTTAAATTAAGAAAAGAAGATTCTTCCTATTTAAAGAGGTTGTAATAGAAATAACTAAAAACATGAAAGATCCAGTGCAATGACAATAGTCAATTTAGAGCTAAAAAGGCATTTATCCAATGGGAAACAATTAGAAACCATCAAAAACTCAGGAAAGTTAGTGATATTCTTGATGGGAGGTGCATACTTCAGCAATCTCAGCTATCTGAGCAGGTGTTTCTATAACTTTGCTTGGGAAGGCAATTCAGAAATCATTGAGGATAACATATTTTTCTTTCTTACTGAGTAAAAGTGTTTAAACCTTGGGGAAAAAATAGAAATAAATAGACTGTGGAGTAAATTAAATCTTTAGTAGTAATATTTTAGGGTTGAGGAATAATAAGTACATATTTGATGTTGTAGACATTTGTAATACTTGAGATAATTTATCTTATTTCGGTAGAAGATTACTCTTGTAACTCTAAAATGTACCATTGAAAAATTAGTATATCCTTGAGATTTTTAAGTTGAAATCTACCACCTTTGAAACATTATTGGAACATTTAATAGGAATTTAAAAATTTGTTATTATTGCATAGAAATTCTATCAACAAGTTTCACTTTCTAGAGAATAAAAAAAGTTCTAATGGTATGGTTACTATTAAGACTAAGGTTAATATCGATTCATTAAACCCAGAGCTTTATTTTTTTCAAAAAATTATTATAACTTCAGCCTTCATTTGCTAACTCAATTTAAAAATATTGAGAAGTGTGTAGTCATTTATGTCTTCATTCAATAAACATTTGCATTTATAGTAGTTTGGCCTCATAAAAAATGAGACAAATAAGAGAAGAAAATGTAACATAGATTTACTCTGTGAAGAACTCAGAAAAGCATTTCACAAAAGTATTTTCCTACAGAAACAAAACATTTTAAAGGAAACATTTACTTCACATGCTGAATAAGTTATAAGAAAAAATGGCCTCTGTGAATGAAAATGTCAAATGAAGGAATCATAATAGCAATTATAACTAAAATTTATTAAGCATTTGCTATGTGTCATATTTGTGAAGCTAGCCTTCAGTACAACCTGAAGAGTTAGTCATGTATTTGCCTATTCGTGTAAACAGAGTGTATGAGTGGGAAAAGAAATCACTTGGCCTGGCAAAGAACCGAGGAAAAACTGAACAGGTGGATAGACTCGAGGTGGGAGAACTCCATTATACCTTGGGGATGTTGGGTGAGGTAGGGACTTTCCTGGTGCATTGACAGAAATCTGGCGACACACCTTCTGCTAGACCCCTTATCAGCTAAGCCCTTGTTTCCAAGGGGACATGCTCACCTGAAGTCCATACCTGTCCCCCTTTTCTAGACCATGTTCTTAGTTCATAGGACCCCAGAATGCCTGGCCCAAATATTCCTAAATCCCCAGGGGCCTCTGGTGTGCTTGTTTCTTGGCCTGAATAGCTATTTAGGAGAGTTATGGACAAAGCTTAGCTGTCCAGGCTGTGGTCATCTGTATGCACAGGAGGCTGTTTGTGGTGCAGAACAGAGCCAGAGACAAAAGGAGAGGCTCGTGTCCATGCGCTGATTCTGCCTGTGCTAACAGAACAGTTTCCCTTTGTAACAGCCTCTGGATGTCAATAGGTTAGCCATTCATTCAGTAAAGTCCTAGCTCTGCCATTTACTAGTCATGCAACAAACTACTTAGGCACTCCCAGCGTCATTTAAACACCTTGTAATATGAAGAGATATTGCTGGGATTAAACACAATGGATACAGACTATTTAACAGTGTTTGGCATGCAGAGATGGTATTCAACCAGAAGTAGCTGTAGAAATTTCTAACAGAAAAGGCACAGAGTCTGGCTGGTGCCCAGAGGGAGGCAGTCTTTTCCATAGACATTACTTGTTGGCACTACTTGGTGAAATCGCCGTGGTCCAGCGGGTGCCACTTGTGCTTGCTCAGAAATCTGGGGTTTCAGCACCCCAAAGTAGATCCTCTTTTCAAGGACAGATTCAGGATCTCAGCGAAATTGGCAGACACTGAAGTAAATATTAAACAAATATTTATTGAGCACCTAATATGTGCCAGGCACTGTTGTAGATGCTGGACATAGAGCAATGAACAAAACAAAAGTTAAAATGTTATCTTTTAGGTGGTGATAAGTGGCAGGAGAACAAAGTAGGGAAAGCAGTAGGGAGTGTTTCAACCTAGGACAGGGGGTAACTTGCTCAGATGGGAGAGTTGAATTCTGGAATTAGCCTAGGTTTTACAATTTGTAACTGCAACCTTGAACAAATCAATTCTCTACATACCTCATTTATTAACACAATATTATAGAAGAGGATACAGAGGCTTAGAGTAGTTGGAGGTAAATGAAGTTATAGCATTTGGCATAGATCTTAGCACACTGTAGGAATAATATGTCAGCTATTCTCATCCTTTACCTATAGGAAAGCTACAAGGGTAACCATTATAATCAGAAGGTTGCATAGTGGTTTGGTCAAAGTAAGAGGAATTAGGTAATTTTGATATTTAAGAGCACTGGGGCTAGATTTCTATGTGGACCAAAGTAATATTTTTTATTTAACAAAAGATACAAGGGGATGGGCATTCCAGAAGCTTTAAAAAAAATAATTGGAATAATAAAACATTTGGAAATAGATGAAATATTCAGGTTTTTGAATTGATTATCAAGACAGTCCTAAAATTTCTGAATATAAATTACCTTTAATTTTCTCAAAGGCTTATTGGAACTGATCAAGGGTAGGAATACTGAAGCTGGGGAAGGCTGAACATGCAAGATAGTGAAGAACAAAAGGAGAAAAAAAGTATCTGTTGGAACTCTGGAGGCCATAGAAAAGAAGATATAGAACTTGACAAGCCTGCCCACCCCCCACCCCCACCTCCCACCTCACCCCTACATCCTCTCACCCCTACATCTACCAAGAACTCATAAATTTTCTTTCTTTTTCTTTTTGCTCCTTTGGCCTATTTGCACACTGGGAGTAACTCAAGCAACGTGTACCTCACTGGTTCAAGAGCATCATCTACTGGCCAGTTTTGGTAATTTCAGGTTATATAGTGTACAGGGAAATTAGACCATTTGTTTTGGTTTGAAGTTCAGGTGTGTGGCTAATGCGTCAAGATTTGGATGGAAAGGAAATGGTGAGGTGTTTACTGGGCCTGTTTCTGTGAGCCACAGAGAAGCTGAAATCTGAATTCATTTATAGAGTAACAGGAATTTGAATCCAAGTCTGTTCATCTGTTTCTTTGTAGGATTCACTTCTTTTCCTTCAACTGGAAATCTTCCTTTGACCTGCTTTGAGACAACTCTGTGGATCCCCATGGGCCAGAAAGTGGCTTCTTAAACTTTTTTTCTCGTCACCTACCCTCACCTTCCCCCAAACATAGAGAACTCAGTCCACAGCTTCATAGACAGAATGAGAGCAATGCTTAGTCTGCATTTCATAAATGATAATGTGTAGTCTCCAAACCTAGATTCTAAGTGTCTTGAAGATAGAATTCTACTCCCATAGAGAACACCTCTGAAGCCTAGGGTAAGTCCCTTATTGCTACCATCCTAGTTGGGACCCACCTTCAAGCCACTCATCCCCAACTGTGATAACCGTGGTCCCAGGATAACCCTGTGTTAGGGGCTGAATTGTGTCCCCCTGCTCCCAAATCCCAAATTCATGTGTTCAAGTCCTACCCCTACCTCCTGCCTCAGACTGAGACTGTATTTGGAGGTAGGGTATTTAAAGGGGGGTAATTAAGTTAAGATGAGCACATCAGAGTGGGCCCTAATCCAATATGACTGGTGTCCTTATTAGAAGAGGAGATTAGGACACAGAGACACTCAAATAAGGGAGCAGGTGAAGTCATAGGGAGATGACAGCCATCTATCTATAAGACAAGAAGAGATGCCTCAGGAGAAACCAACCTCTGACCCTGGGATCTTTGTCTCCAGAACCGTGAAGAAATTTCTGTTGTTTAAGCCACCTAGTCTATGTACTTTGTTATGGCAGCTCCAGCAAACTAAAATCCCGGAGTCTCTCATTGTTTAAATACATCCTGTAACATCCTGTAAAGATAACATAGACTGTTATCTTTCTCTGAGCAATGTTTTCCATTCACACACTTACCTTGTGGGGTCCTGAGATTCTCCACTGTGAAAATTCTAATCTAGGCCTATTTCTTTCATTTAGACCACCCTAGAAATATACTGGGTACATCCTTAGAATAGAGGAGAATTGAGGCAGGAGTAAGCTCCTTGATATTTGCAGGCGCCCTGTCTGCACTTTCAAGGGCTCTACAAACCTCTTAGCCTGGAACACAGAGCCTTTTGCAGCTTGGTACTGATTTTCCTAAGATTCAATTTAAAAGCAAAGTTGCATATACAGTACATGTTCATCAGAAAAGAATAGAAATTCATTTAGAAAAATAAATTTCTATAACCTACCCACTCAGAATTAACTATGGTTTTTAATCAGGGGTTTGCTTTCTTATTCACTCTGAAAAAATGTTTTGACATCTTGTCATGTTCATGACATCATTTTTAACGGCTACACAGCATTCTGTTGACTGATGTACATGCTTTATCTAACTGATCTCCTATTTTTGGATAGTTAGAATGTTTCTGGTTGTTGTCACTATTATAAACAATGCAGCAATGGACACCCTTTTAACTGCTTTTTAAAAATGAAAATCATCTTGTTATAAATTCTTGGATATAAACTTGTAGGGTCACAGCTTCTCATTTTAAGGCTTTGATAAGTATTTCCAAATTGTTCTCCAGAAATTGATCATTTCCTCACCCTCATCAGCACTGAGTATCATCATTCTTTTGTGTTTTTGCCAACCTGATAGGTAAAAATGGTCTCACTACTATATATAATTTGAATTTCTTTTTATTGTTAGTGAGGATCAAACATTATTTCATGAGCTTATTGGTAACTTTTTTATCTATTAAAAATTGTTTTTTTTTTAAAGCACATAAAATTATAACTTTTTTATGGCTAAGGATATAACTTTTGCTGTGTTCTTATATTTGTTTCTAAATTTCCCCCCAGGTTATGATTTATTTTTTAATTGCTTTCATATTTTTTCCACAAAATAAAAATATATGTATTGAAAATGTATTAAGCCTCATTTAAAATTATTTCCATTTAGAATTTATTTTGGAGTAGGGAGTGAGGTATGACTAGCTTTCCAGTGATTAGCCAGTTGCCTTAACACCATTATTGAACAACTAATGCTTTTATGATATTATCTGTTAAATTCTTACAAAGTTGAATCTTTTTTGGTCTTTCTATTAAGTTCTACTGATCTATCATTTCCTGTGCCAGTGCTATACTATTTTAAATATTGAAACTCTATAATGAATTTAGAATTGTTTTGTTAAGTTCTAAAAATTATTTTGGACTTTTGATTGGGATTGCATTAATTTTATAGATTAATTTTGGAGTAACTTATATAACATTATCAAAATTTTCCTAAAAGAAACACTACTTATTTGTCGTTTTTCTCAAATTTCTCTTGTCCTCAGTAAGCTTTGCAGTTTTCTTTCTCTAGGTCTATATATATCATATACCTTAAGTTTATTCCTAGGTAGTGTTGATTGCTCCTGTTAGTGCTATTATGAATAGAAACTTTTCCCATTACATTTTCTGCTTGTTATAGTAAATCTAACAATATTTTTTGAACAAGAACTGTTCGTTATATAAATTTTTTATTGGTTATTTATGATTTACTAGGTAGATTATCATTTCATGAGCCAGAAATTATAATGGTATATCTTATTGTGCACAATGAGTATCTCTTAATTCTTTTTTAAAAAATTTACATTGGAAGAACCTTAAGAACAATGTTGAATAATTGTGATGCAATCATATATACTTATATTTCTGGAAACAATTTGTTTTAATAGTGATTGCTGATCAATACTTTTTACTATATCCAGGAAATTCCCTTCTATTTATAAGCTTTTGATTTTTTTCCAGAATGGATGTCATATTTATTGGATGCCTTTATTGATACCTATGGTATGGTTTATATACTTTCTTTTTTACTTTTGGTTTATAAATATGAAAAATTATATATAATTTTTTCCCCCAAATTTTACTAATTCATATTTTTCTGGTAGTGGTGAATTATTTATTTGAATTGGAGCCTGATTTAATATATTTATTTTGTATTACATTTATAAGTATTCTTCCTTCCTTCCTTCTTTCCTTCTTTCCATAGGTTTTAGTATATGATTGTCCAAGTTCCATTAAAAAATTGAGATGTTTCTCTTTTTTATTTAGATTTTGTACCATTTTTGTTGTTTTAAAAATTCTTTTATTTTTGAGTCAATTAAGATAATTTATATCTGTATAGATTTTATTAATTTGATCAAAATCATCAAATTTACAATTAAAAAATTATACATGACTTTGTATTGAAAATTTTTCTTCCTATATCTGTGATTATATTCCATTTCTAATTCCTTATATTTTTATTTTTCCCTTTTTTCTTAGTTAGACTTGCCTATGTTTTGTGTCTTTTATTGGTATTTTCAAAGAATAGCCTTGGTATTTATTTATTTATATTTGTTTTTACTTTTATAAATAATTGATTTCCGATTTTACCATAACTATCCCATCTCCTGCTTTCATTTGGTTAATTTTGTGTGTTTTTCTAAGTTTCCTCAATTAATTTCTTTATACATATTTTTAAAAAATGTAATAAAAATAAAACCCCAAATCTTGCTCTGAGTACTTTAGGGTTATTTCGTGTTCTTTGATATGTAGTACTATATTATAATTGGTACATATGGCATTATAATACTTCCTCTTAAATCCAAGGATCGCAAAAGAGACTGATTTGAAATTTTCAAGGGGTATGATTTTAAGTATCTGCCTTCTTTTTTATGTCTAGTTTTATTGATTATAGCAGTTATTGCTAATAGACTGCCTAATATCCTTTTTTTTTTTGTCTAGAAACTGAACTAGGGCAGCAAAGTATCCAGCTAAAATTATTCAATTTTCCAGTCTACCTGGCAGCTAGTTATGGCATGTGGCACAGTTCCGACGGTGAGATGTAGGGAGGAGTTCCTGTGGATAGAGAGTCGCTTCTTAAACAAAACGGCAAAGACTTAACCAGGAGAAAGCCTGTTTGCCTCTTCGCCCTTTTCCTTCCTCCTTGCTAAATTTCCTCATTGAAAAGCAGATGTGAAGTCTGGAAGTACAGGAAAAGACAGTCGCAAGGATAACTCCAACATGCTAAGAATGGTAGAGCAGAAAGATAGAAGCTGGGTCCCTGATAGCATTGTTGAGTAGAGGTTCCAGCTAAGACAAGTGAAGCCCAATGGCACTGACAGTTTATTTTTCTGCTACCTGCAGCTGAATGTATTGCTAATGTGAACATTATTGCCACAGTCAGAGAATAGGCTTGCCAAAAGTCTGTTTCTATGTCTTCACTATGATATGCTAACTGCTATAACATACAGACTACACAATGTAAATAAATCATAGTGGCCCAATCTCTTTATTTAGGGTGGACATGGGGTTTCATTCTGACCAATGAGACAATGAACGAAGTCTCTTGGGTTGGAGGTATTTCTGAGTTTCTTTGGGTCAAAAAGAGGAAAAACAATTTGGGGGGTTGTAGATGTTGGTGTGTGGGGTTGTGAGGCCTAGAGTTCCTTGAGAGAAAAGGTTGACACTCTGAGCCAGTGGAATATAGAGTTGGAAAAAATTTGGATTTTTCTGATATCGTTGAAAGGGTGTCCCACCTTGGAGTGTGTGTGTGTGTGTGTGTGTGTGTGTGTGTGTGTGTGTGTGTGTGTATTACTTAAGCCACTTTGGTGGAATTTTCTATTACCTGTAGCCAAAACATCTTCTCTGATACATTGCTGCACCATGTACTTCATCCTCCCATTCTGCAATTCTTATTTTAACTATATTTATGATTCTGGATTTATTACTGTTATTTGCATCATTATTTTCATCAGCACCAGCAACAGAATCACCAGTAACATTTATTAGATGTTTTCTAAGTGCCAGGTCCTGTGCCACATTCATATATACATTTTAAACCTTACAATAATCCTGTCACTCAGTTGCCAGTTTGTAGATGAGAAAAATAAGACTTAGAAAGGCTATGTAATTACCTAGGTTGCCTATTCAGTAAGTGGCAGAGCCAGGATTTAAACCCAGGCCTGAGTGACTGCTAAACTAGGCTAAACCACTGTGATATAGCCTCCCTAGCCTCCCACATCTATTCTCTCATTCATCACCACAATATCTTTTTCTTCTGAGTTCTGGGAAAAGTTTTCAAACTAAATTTCCAATTTTTATGTTATCTTTGTGACATTTAACTCACAGTTAAATGCTTTCATTATATTTCATATAGCCTATAATTTCCTTTACAACTAAAACTGACTTCCTTGATCTAGAATTTCTTCCACTTTGAGATGCAACATGCTTCTGAACTGTAGTGATAATATAATAGGGTATTTCGAATTTTACTGTATGTTTTTTGTAGGAAAGTTATTTCTTAGAGGGACATGTACCTCCATTCCACAAGTTGGTCCATGTCTTTTAAACCATAAATCTGGTGATTTTCTTTTTTACCTTAACCTTACAAGTAATTTGCCTATAATTTCCAGTGTTAGAATTGGAGATTCAGAGATGCCGTGAGTCTCTGTCTTAATCTTTCAGTCCTAGGAAGAGTGGAAAGAAGACCACCTATCTTTTCTACACGTTTGTTTTGCTACTTTAATTTTTAATTGACTGTGAAAATCATCAAGTGAGCTATTGCCCATGGTATTTGAATGGGCCAGAACTTCACCACTGAGTCAAACTACCTTTTTTCTATGCTTTTTTTTTTTTTTTTGTGACAGGAAATGTCAGCAGGGGCCACACCTCTTGTGCTAACTTTCCTGACCACCCTCATTAGAACCTAACACAGCAACAGCCCCATTTGGCACATGATAAGTGAGGTGAGCACCGAGGCTCTCGCCCTTGCACAATGAACCCTATTGCATTTTCTGAAGTTACTTGTGGGATCAAGCTTTGTGTCCTTGTCACCAATAGCTCCAGACTCAAAAGATATTGTTTGCATTTGATTAGAACCTGTTAAAGTAGAGCAGAAACTAGAGCCAAAGTCAGATATAAAATAGGGAACTTTGATGCTATGTCACATATCTTCCAGATGTTGCTGATCCTCTTCTTTTTTACTTCTCAGGGGTTGACCTTTGTTGTCCTACAGAGCAATACAAAGAGTAGGTCTTCATGTCTCTGACTGTCTTGCCATCAGACTCATGCCCTGGATCTTATACACCCTCTTTTTCAAGATTCTTATTTGAGTAACTCCTGTCCTCCCTCAGAAAAACTATACCTATTCCATAGGAGGAGCTCTTCTGGCAAGAGAATGGGCTGGATTCCAATGATTCAATTCTAGTGTAAGTTTTATGTCAATGCAACTGCAAGACCTCAATTAATCAACTGTCTATAAGGCAATTTTTAGAAAAACAACACAGGCTAATTCTATATAAAGAAAAGACTATCTATCTATCTATCTATCTATCTATCTATCTATTTATTTATTTATTTATTTATAGCAGGACTCTGGCTCTGCCCTTAAGAAGAATCATTCCCTCTTGTGCTAAAGTATATTGGGCTATTTCTTGCTTTTCATGAACACTGGAGCATATAAGTGGGCCTTACTGGATTTTAGTGTCTGCTTTATTTATCAGCTAACAGTATTAAATATGATCAAGTTTTATCAATTTATAGTCTCCTGAGGATGGAAGTTTTTTTGAGGTTTTTTAAAAAAATTTATCCCACCATACGCTATATCCTAGATGTCTATTGATCACCATCCCCCACCCACTTGCCTCTCCTGCCTCCCTCTGTGATCTTGGCATTATTAGCTTGGATTCTCTGTAGAGTGCATCCTGGAACAATCAAGAGGTCACCCCATGACTTTTTTTTTTTTTTTTTTTTACTAATTCCATGCTGTAATGATGTACTTTGCTTTGTCAAGAAATGCATTCTCTGTCCTTCCTCTTCACCAGGTGCCTCAGTTTGAATGAAGAATTTATCCTTCAAAAGAATTTATTCACACGAGAAGACTTTAAGAGCAACGTGGACCTTCCCAAAGATTTTGGCAGGCAGGTGTGTATTCGTGTGTAGGAGTTTATGCTGCACACTGCACTGCAAGTAAAACCATCTTGATGGTCTTGTCCTTTCCAAAGTCTCCTTTAGGCCATCACATCACTAGGGGATGTCCTCATGTTGTGCCAAGGGTTCTTTTCTTCCTCCTCCACCCTGATCTCTCCTGAGAACTTGAGTTTTTTCCCCTGCGCAGAATAGGCCCTCACTCTTTTTTTTTTTTTTTTTTTTTTTCACTTATGAGGCCCTTGGCGGAAACTTACTTTCTGCCTCCAGATTTATGACAATGTTGCAAGGAGAAAGTCAGTGTTATACTTCAGATTTCTGGTGAATAAAATTGCCTCTCTCTTTAATCTGACACATTACCTATTTTTAGTGTTGGCTGGGAGGGAAAGCATGTTCTGGTGCTTTAGTGCCTCCTGCTCTTCCAGACTTCATTCTAAGGGCGATATTTGGCTTTTGCTATTCCCCACACAGCGTCCACTATCTCTAGGCTGAGTTTGCTGGGATGTATAATTTTTTTTCTCTCAGGAATCTCGACTCATTTTTTCCTGCCCACTTTGCTTTTATACACTAGAAGTTGGAATGATAGAACTTTCCTCCAATTTGATTTCAATTGTACTTGTAGAATTTGTAGACTTTTTTTAGAAGCTTCCAACTTCTATTAAATACACTGTATTCCAGAGCTGATAAAGATTCTGCCACATTTTTGTATTTGAGAGGGAGGTAAGTAAGTAGACTTCTCATGTCATCTTTGTTTGCTTGTTTGTTTGTTTTTTCAGTGCTGCATTTTTATTTTATTTGTTTTTTTTATTATGGTAACATTGGTTAATGAAATCCAGTAAGTTTCAGGTATATAATTTAGTTAATGTCATCTTGAAGTAGGCAACAAGCCCTCTTTGGCTTAATCCTCAACCATTTTTCTTCATGAATTCTCTGTCACCCAGACAATTGAACCAAGTCAATAGGAGCTCACTCTACACTGCTTTCCTTGGCTAGATTGCTCTGTTTCTTCTCTCCCTTTCTAAATTCTAGCATTCTTCACAAGTTAATTTATTTCTTTGTACTATATGAAATCTTCCAAAGTCATTCAGACCTTTTTTGAACATCTTTACTTTTCTGTGGCTAAATGACTCTTTGGCAATTTATCAAGGATTGTTTTGTAGTTTCTCTTCTGTTGCTGTTTAACCAATACATGTTTTAATTTTGTTTCTATACCTACACTTTAAACTTCCCAAGTTTAAAAAAGGGGATGGACAGTAGTAAGATTAATATAATACTTTGATTTAAGATGGAGGTTATTCACGGGGTAAAGGGGAAATATAGTCGTAATTATATCTGTAATAATTATATCTGATCACTTGGGGTTAGGAAAATTAATGTCTTATAGATTTATCACAGCCCAGAACTACTTACATTTTTCCTCTACTCCTGATATCAAGAATTGCATTATCTGACTATTCTCTTTCAAGGACTCTAGATTAATTTCAAATGGCAAGGTGATGGTAGTTACGGTGGCAGTGGTAGAAGGGCTGGAGAAGGATTGGGGAAAGTAATGCCAGCAATGGAGCAAGATCAGCAAAATAAATTCCAGAGAGATAAATGAGCAGCTGGGGTTAATGGCTGGGCAGAATGAGAGTAAACAAAATCAAGTTACTGGTTTTCCCAGGCAACCATCGATTCTCATTGCTCTGAGTTTTTACTGTAAATTTCTAATTAATCAAATGAACTCTGCCCTTCAAAAAATGGTAGGATCATATTGCTATATTCTTACTAATTAATCCTGCTATTTACTTTGGCAAGTCTCTCCTATAATTCATATGCCAGGATCTCAGTCTACTGACCAGTAAGTGTGCTCAGAGTTCTGTCAAGTGAACCAAGGTATTGATTTATAAATAAAATAATGTGCTTCCTGGCTTTTATGATGTTAAAAAGGTAACTAATTTCTCAAGAGTGTGCTAATTTAATATAACATAATAAAGAAAAATGACTTGCATTTAGAGATAGGTGATTCTGGCATCTACCAATTAGCCTGCTTCCAAAAGTTTATTGCCTCTAATGGGAAAGAATTTACTTAGTTCAGATGGCTCCAACCCTGATCTACTGGTGATAAAATACCCTAAATATATTCAAAAATCACTAGTTTTTTGGATATTTTCTTAAACCTGATAAATTATCTGGGATGAGAACAGAAAATTAGTCATCCTTCATTATTGTTCGTATGATTCAGTGCTTACTGGATGTGTGTGTGTGTGTGTGTGTGTATGCGTGTGTGTGTGTGTGTGTGTGTGTGGGCTTACACAACTATACCAGTTTCTATAAATGAAACTCTCGAGACAAAGTGAACCAACCATGAATGCCAAACTTGAACTAACCAGGTTAATTATTTCCTGATCAATAAATTGAATTGCACCTTTATGACAATTTTTTAAACCCTAAGCAAAACCAACATTTTAAACTAAAAGGTCTGAGTTCAATTTAATGTGTTTCTTTTCTCATTTTAATTTTCCTTCTTTATCTTTTTTCTCCCTCTCCTTTGTTTGTTTGTTTGTTTGTTTTTACTTTTCCTCTATCAACACTGCAGCTAACCAGTTTTATTGGTGCAGTTACTTCCTTAAATATTTGGTAGCGTTCATCAGTGGACCCATTTGGCCTTAAATGCTGTTTTAAATTTACCTTGGTTCTTGGTATGGCATGTAACTTTAAATTGTCCTCTGGACAATTTAGATGTTATATTATAGGACTCAAAATGGTATTTAACCTATACTCCTGTTGAGGTATGTAGCTGGAGGGCCAGTTATGTTAAGCTTTCTGCTAAGCCCTGCTGACATGACTCTGGAAAAAGTGAGGTACTGTCACCATTGCCTTGTTGTTGTCACCACCTGACACCACTTCATTTCACCTAGTTGCTGCTGGGTGGGAAGAAGGCTCTGGTCCCCACAGCATCCTGCAGACAGACACTGGAGTAGAAGGGCAGTAGTGCCAACTGACCTGCTTTGCACAGCCTCATTCAATCTTGTTATTGCTGGGTGGGGCCATAGGCTCAGTTCCACTGGACCTTGCTGACACTTCTGTGGTGTGAGAATCAGAGCATCACTTGCTTTCTCCAAGGGGAGATAGAAGATTAGCTTCCTGCTTGGCCCCACTGACACTAACAGCAGGGCATGCCTGCTTCTGAGGGCTGGGGTGGGGGTGTGATGGCAGATTGAATCCCTGCTCATTCTTGGTGAGACCACATGGAGATGGGGTGGCTGTGGTTTTTCCTTTTGGTCTTTATCTGCAGCAGGGCAGGCTTTACCAAAAAGAAAGCAGATGACAGAGAAACCACACACGTACTTCCCCACTTCTGAACTAAAGCCAGCAAAGGATGGAGAAAATATAACACTAAGCTAAATTTTGGAACTTTTACTCTTATATGGGACTAGGTATTTCAGTTTTCGAATTGAGGCTATTTTTGTGACTGCAAGTGAATAAAGGATATTTTGTCTTCTAGGAGTTCAGAAAGTCATGTGCATCTGCACCCAGCCCCATGACTGCCCTGGATGCCCAGGACTTTCATGCTGCTTGTCTTCCTAGAATGCTCTCCATTAAGTGAAACCCTCCCCTCCCCCCAGGCCCAGTTCCAATGTCATCCCCACCACTGGATCTACCCGAGCGAAACTCTCACCCACTTCTATACACTCTCTTAGTGTCTTAGTTATCATATATATTTAGTATGATACAAACACACCTAGAATTTCACCAGCCCCTGCTAAGCAAAACTGAGCTGATTTTCCAACACAGAAACAAATCAGTTCTCTCTTTTGCATCTATGTCAGTTTCTCTGTGCTCATAGGAAAAGTAGAGCAAACTTGATGGAAAAGAAAATTAAATTCTTAGCCTTGGGCCTGTGAAATCTTGCATTGTCACCTTCGCCAACCCAGCAAGGGTTCACACTTTCCAAGACTGGCATTTAGAAACCAGGAGCACAACTGAAGTGATAATTTTTTATTTACTCTTCCTGCCTATGACAGACTGCACACATCAATTTATTCCTGCATTTTCTGAGGAGCTATGATCTGATACTTCACTCTATTCTGAGAGCCTCTTTCTGCCAAGTTATACCTGCCTAGGGATTCATAATATGGAACAAAATAGAACCAGTTATAGAAACAGGTTGTAGAAAATTTTAGGACCTTGTTGAGGTGAATTTGCTAAATCAGAGATATAGTGACTATGAAATCCCAGAGTCCCTGAATGTTGATGGAACTGGGATTTTGCTTTGTATAATATTTTATGGTGGCTGAGGAGTGTCTGCCTAAGTGAACCCATTTTTTTCTGTCTATGGGAATAGCAACAGTACTGTCACCTAACACTATATAAAAAGAAATAAAATATGCCACATTTAGAGATGTTGTTGTCATCCCCGGTTGAGGCAGCTTCAGTGATGGTGTTAGAAACAGAGTTTGGTAAGAAGAAAAGGGGATTATGAAGTGTGTTCCCCACTCCCCACAAACCCCCATGCCTAATGAAAAGTTAGAGTAGATTCTTGGCTAAATGATTCAATTTGATAAATTTCTTCAATGAAATTCTCAATTCAAGTATGTAAAAAAAAAAAAAACCCAAAACTTCAAGGGCCTACTAAAAAAAAAAAATGAAAGTTCCCCTACAAAAAGGAAGGAGCATTTTCTACCACCAAAAAAAAAAAAAAAGAAAGAAAGAAAGAAGAAGCTTTTCTCCAGAAGTACAGGAGTTACCACAATCAAAAACTTAGTGTGAATAACTAATATTTAATTGCTGTGAAATACCTATGACGTATCTTAGTTACTTTTAATCATTTCATAAAATTCTAGGCATTTATAGGCTGAACTCGAAACAATAGAACAAAGAGGAAAAAAATAATCCTGTGCATAATGCAAGGATTATACTTTCCAGCATCCTTCCAGTGTGAGTGTGGTTCAGAATACCTGAGTTTTTGCAAAGTCATTCTTATATAAGAATGACTTATACTTTAAAAAAATTAATATAGAGAATCACTGTATTGTTAGTCAAAAAAGCAAATTTCCAAAACCTGCCTTAACTTATAAAGGTTTCAGCTATCTGAGTCAGAGGAAGTCAGTACAGTCTGAATATTTTGCTAAGAGACTTGTGAAAAAGGTAGACAAATCTCAGAGTAATGCACTTTTGAAATAAAGATATGCTTAACATTCTGAAGGAATCTTTCAGTGCAATAAAGAGAAGGATTTTCAATTATGGTATTTAGAAAATTTAAGAGATGAATTTTTGGGGCTCTTTAACCTTTGAAAATAGCCTGTTTTCTCCCGCAAATGGTATATAGTTTTTTTTGTATTTCAAACATTTTGAGAAAATGTTCTTGTATATAAACTTTCAGTTATTTTCTGAACTGTTAAACTTTTTTTTTTTTGCATTGAATACCTTGCTATAAAGAGCAAATCACTTGAAAAATATATGATTCCTTTTCAGTCTTACTTTTAGTGTGAATTGAAAAGATTGCTTTCAGCTTTCACTTTTCAGTTATTATGGGGTGTCACTCTTCCTGGCTTTGTCTCTCACAAAGCTTTGTTGTAAGTGGGCAGAGTTTGGTTTCAGTGCATGATTTGTGTTTTTCTATAGATGATTTCCTAAAAGAGACCAGAAGGAAATGTTTTAAAGCTTTGCTGTGTTCTTCAAGACAATACTGATAGGTAGAATGATGTTTTATTCTCTAGTATAAAACCAGCCTTGGCAGGACAGGGAGAGGGACATAGGATTTCTACCAGGAAATTACTTACAAAGCCAACTTAATCTTAGAATCATGAGAATGAAAGCATTTTGAAATATCTTCTAATCTGTCTCCTGTGCTCAGGTAGGATACGATGCAAGCATCAGTCTTATTTTACTTCTTTTTTCCTGTCTCTCTTTCTCCTCCCTAAACCCCTCCTCCTCAACGGACATTCTCAACCTCTTTCCAGAATTGGCCAGAGTTCAAGGGAGGGGCCTCTGGCTCAGGCATCATAAGATTTAAACCTAGAACAGGTAGAGAACCTGCTCTTAAATCCAAAGGAACTTATTGATTAACCCATGATCCAGTCTAATTCTAGTTCAGGCACCAAGCCTCATGCACTTAACATTGGTATCTTAATTAAAGAAATTGCAAAGTTAGTGGGATGAATCAGGATCAAGCTGAGACCCAGGTCACCTTTGGAAAAAGCTGGGGCAATAAGCCACCTGGTAACCCCACCACCCCTGCTATTTCTGGGTATGTATTTCTGTTGGTTCACTTACTCTAAAGGTTATCACATCAGCATTCAGGGGTTGTTCCTTATTGGCGTAACTGTTTCTATTTTAGTGCACACAAATATAACACTACCAGGAATTGGCACTTTAAAAAACCTTTATTTAATTATTTTTTTGTTAGTAGTTTCTGAGGAGTAATTTCTTAGAACTTTTGCTCTCTAAGAATGATATTTTCAGTATATAAACATGCTCCATGCTTATTTTTTTGTTGTCAGTGCTATGATGTTGATTCCTCTTTATAGGGGAGGACTCATTCCCCAGGTGCTGGGAGTACTAGCAGAAGACAGCCTTCAGCTCCCTCTGGAAAGTGCTGAGGATGTTCTTGGGGGCAGCCTGCAGTGCTGATTGTTTTCTGAGGGAATATAAGGCCTTGTGCCCTCGCTGCAATACAGGCTGACTCTGAAGGGCCATTGTTGTTTCACTGCATTCCACGAGGGTGGCTGAAGCCTTTGTTGAGACTACAATGCAACACAACTTCTCTCTGCTCACTTTTGCTTCCCTCCACTACTTTCCACGGGTTGATTCCAAGAGCTTTCTCTAACAAACTTACTGCATGCTAATCTCTGTTTCAGAGCCTGCCTCTATGGAACCCAATTGTAAAAATTCTCCTTCCATAGACTTAGCAGGGAGGACAATCACAAACAAAACAAAACAGAACAAAAAATTATTTTATAAATTATTAGCATGAATGGCACATTACACAGCATTGTGCTTTTAGCATGCCAAAATCAAGTCCTCATCTTTGGCAGGGCCACAAAAATAGGTGGATAGGACCACAAATGACTGAGTAGAGGAACAGAGATTTAAACTTTTTCACAGAAAAGAAATTTCCAGAACGGAACCCAGACCAAAATGGCAACACTGGATATATATGCTTGCAGACTGTAGACAGAATGCCTTAGTTTGAATTCTTGCTCTGCTATTTACTGTATCTCTGTGCCACATGCCCCTCATTTATAAAATGAGAAAAATGATAAGGTTGTGAGAGGCCGAATATACAGATGAACAGCAGCCAGATAAGAGATAAAAATAGAACTCTGCCCTGCAATCCACAGTGACCCGCCTAGGAAACCAACTCATTGTCTGCTGGAAGCTGCCCAGGAAGCCCGCACACCACCTACAAATCAGATATGCAGGAAATAAAACCACTATTTCTAGCAAACAATCCTGGAAGCCAAACAATAACTCCCATAATAATTGGCCCCAAACAGCCAGAAGTTGATTAATAACTAGCAGTTTTTCTAAATTTTTTCTGTTTCCTACTTAGGACCAACCAGAGAAAGCCAAACGCTCCCTTAGGTAATCATTTAGGACATCCTGCTTCTAGCGCTCCTACAACTTCCTCACACCAGATGCCTCTGGGCAGGGCACACTTGAAGACTGCTCTCCCAGTGTAAAAATTTCCCACTCACCTGCCTGCCTTTGAGTCTCTGCCAGACGCAAGTGTTGGTGGCTGATTTCCTTGCTGTAGCAAGCTTTGAATAAACTGCCTCTGCTTGTTCTCATTTGGGCATTCTTTGTTTAGTTCTACAGTTGTTATAAGGAATAACTGTGTTAATATTTTTTACAAATGTAAACTTCTTAGAAACAGTGCTTGCCATGTAATAAATGTGATATAAATGCTTATTTTAAGTAAAATACGGAAAAAACAGTTAATGGCTTAGAGGTAACATCCAGCCTTAATAATTTTCTCATATACATTTTATTTGGTCTTATATCCTTAATTTTCAGAAGTTCTTAAGTAGAGAAATATACCTACATAGTCTGGAGAAGGTTCTGTAGGAGACGTTAAGCCAGACAAGTGTCCCTTCCTTCCCTCCAGATGGCTTCTTTATAGGTTCTGGTGTTACTTTCTCGTGGTTTTTAGACTTTTTTTGGGCCCATGACTTTTGTTTCTGGAAAGTTTTTTCCCTTGTTCCATTATTTTGTGGACCCCTAATGAAGACTACCTTTATCCTTATGTTACCATGCTCATGTATCAATTATACTATCTAATCTGACCTTGTTTGAAGGGAAAATTTCATCAGGAAATTCTACATATAGTAGACCCCACTTATCTGTGAGGGATACATTCTAAGACCCCCAGTGGATGCCTGCCACTGTGGATAGTACCTAACCCTATATGTACTATGTTTTTTCCTCTATATACATACTTATGATAAAGTTTAATTTATAAATTAGGCACAGTAAAAGATTAACAAGAATAACTAATAATAAAGTAGATAAATTATTACATTATACTGAAATAAAAGTTATGTGAATGTGGTTTCTTTCTCTCTCAAAATATCTTATTGTACTGTATTCACTTTTTTACTTAAAGAAAGCATTTTATGACTTCTCTTTGAGTTATCCTAGTTGCTACCAGTATCACTACTCTTGTGCTTTGGGGCCATTATTAAGTAAAATAAGAGCTACTTGAACACAAACACCCTGGTACCATACCGTGACAGTTGATCCGATCACTAAGCGACACTGGACAAAGTGGGTGCTTCACGTCCCAGGTGGGAAGAAACAGGATGGCATGAGATTTCATCACTCTACTCAGTGCAATTTAAAACGTGTGACTTGTGTATTTCTGAAATTTTTCACTTAATTTTTTGGACTGCAGTTGACCATTGGAATGGAACCATGGATAAGAGGGGATTACTGGACAACAGTTTATATCTCTAATCTGTCAGTATAGAAATCACTCTCACAATGCCTAGAGATGCAGAGAAATGTGTAACTCTTACTTCTAATTTAAAATTTTGACAGGCAGAAACTTTAGCACCCGGCTCGTCAAGTTACTCTTGCTTTGTTACAGTGCTTCAAACTGGAAGATGAAGCCCTGTCCTTGGTCTCAGAGAGTTAAAAATTTTACTTCAGCAACTGGCATGTCTGTGTTTTAGATTGTTCCTGGTCCTCTGGTGTCTGGAGCACATTTAGGTTCATTTCTTAGCTTTTGGCATAAAGCAACAAGCTTATATAAAGCCAGTTCTGACCTGGAGATTGATGGTGACTGAAATGGTTTACCGGGACTATGCATGAAATCCAGTTTAGTTTCAACTAGTGGTTTTTAATGTCGCCCCTATAAACTCCAGGCTATGTTCATATTTGGCACTTTTTATTTTTGGTAAAAAGACAAGTAGACTTAGCTGCATGCTGGTTGGAGAACCTAATCTCTTACACGGCAACCCAGCAGCAAGCCAGCCAGCAGAGAGGTTAAACTCCAGAACACAGGCATTAAGACTTGGCCTTTGGTCTGTTTTGTCAACCATGTGGTTCCTTGGGAAAAAGAGATCCATCCTTCATTGAAGGAAGATTGATTGATAATGAAGAAAAGAACTTTGATTTATATATGTAAATGTGTAATAGTTTAAGCAAAAGAGTGTGGGGAACAAGTTTCTAATGGAAGAGAGATTGGCAGGAAGTAATTAAAAGTAGTTTAAAAAGGTGACAGTTTGGCTCGAAAGCTATGGAATTTGGGGTGGAGTTTGATGGTGAGGAGGCTAGGCTCCAAGATGTAGCCAATTTTCTCTAAAACCCACCATTCTTTTAAGAGTGAACCTTTCCTTGGGGAGGCTTCTTGGAATAACCATCCATGTAGAATTAGCTTGTACAATGGATTCCTTAAAAGAAAGCTTTGTAGCAAATTATGGGACTGATGTGCTGCCTGTTGCGCTGAGGAGGCAAGTGCTTTGTAGCAAATTAGAAGGGATGTTGTAAGAGAAAAGAAACTGCTAGTGACAGCTGACAGCAAAGTTGGAGACAGGACTATTTAATATAACAGGTGCCTCTGAGTCATCAAGAATGCCAAAGAATGTATTATAGCATGCAGAACATCAGGAAAAAATATGAACTCTACACTATAGTTGTTTACACACTAAAGTCATTTATTTACTTAGAAAAATATTTCAGAATCAGCTGGATATTAATCAGTGTTTTCTAGGGAAACAGAATCAATAGAAACATTCTGTGTGTGTGTGTGTGTGTGTGTGTGTGTGTGTGTGTGTGTGTGTGTATAAAATTAATTATAGGAGTTGGCTCATGTAATTATGGAGACTGAAAGTCCCACAGTCTGCTGTCTGCAAGTGCTGGAGACCCAGGAAGTTGGTGGAATAATTCATTCTGAGTCTTAAGGCCCAAGGACCAGGAGCTCTGATGTCGGAGAGCAGAAAATGAATGTCTTAGCTTAAGAAGAGAAGAAAGAATTCTCCCTTTCTTCACTTTTTTGTTCCATTTGGGTCCCCAGTGGATTGTATGATGCCTGCCCACATTGGTGAGGATAGATCTCTTTACTAAGTCTACTGATTCAAACATTTCTTCCTGAAACACCCTCACAGGCACACCCCAAAATAATGTTTCATCAGCTATATTATTTTTTCTGTTAAATATGTTTTTCCTTAAATTTTTTTTGACAGCAATTATCTATTATCTTCCAGTTTCCAGTGTTGTTGAGAAGTCTGAGACTGCCCTCATTACTGAACTTTCGTATTTAATTATTTTGTCTTTCTGGGAGCTTTTAAGATCTTCTCTTTATCTCCAGGCTTCTGAAATTTCATAACGATGCATTTCAGTAAGTTTTTTTTCATTCACTGTGTCGGGCACTTGGTGAATATTTTCAATTGAGAAATTTATGTTCTTCGGTTCTGGAATTTTTAGATAATTTCTTCTCCATTTCCTCCTCCTCTTCTCCTCCTCCTTCTCTTCTTCTCCTCCTCCTTCTCCTCTCCTCCTCCTCCTCCTCCTCCTCCTCCTTCTTCTTAATAAAGAGGTTCTATCTTTTGGTTCTAGAACTCCTGATCTGACTCTTTAATTTTCTTACTAAATTTTATTTCCCATATCATTTCTTACTCTTTTTATTCCCAATCTGTCTATTGAATTTTGGTATCTGTATATAAAGCCTTAAAGCAAGACAGTGTAGATATGTTGTTCTTCTTGCTATGTGAAGGCAACTACATCTGGTTATATTTACTAATAAGAATTAAAAAAAACATAACTAAATGCTCACTGACTGCCAGGAGGTATGTTAATTTGCCTCAGCAAAGACACCACATCTGAATTGCTGTAGTAACTGGCATCACTAGGTGCTACTTTTCGTGATAATCTATAGTCATCTTTGTACCCTATCTGGCTTTTGCATTGGGCAAACGTGACTGTTTAGTAATGTGTTAAGAATATCGTCCCTGATATCTAACCTAGTCAAACTCATAGAATCAGAAAGTAGAATGGTGGCTGCCAAGGGTTGGGGGAGGAAGAAATGAAAATTTTTTAATGGGTTCTAGAGTTTCAATTTTGCAAGATAGAATAGTTCTGGAGATCAATAGCATAACGATATGAATGTACTTTATACTACTGAACTGTACACTTAAAAATGGATAAGATGGTAAATCGTCTTATGTTTTTTACCACAATTTAAAAAAAATTTTTTAAAAATTACATCTCTGCATTTCTCAAATGTTTGTTGCTGGCACTAATTGCTGCAATTACCCCAGGGATGTAGTACTGTGTTTGGTTTACAATCTTGGAAGAGGTTGAAGCAGTTCCAGAGGCTTTCCTTCTGCCCTTCCTATCCAAACAGCCGTCACCTCATATTCCAGAGAGCCAAAGTGGAGATTCTACCAGTTATAAAATAAACCTATTTCTACTTATCTTTTGGGATTAAGAGGATAACTTGATAGGATGTTTCTCTGGTCCCATTGAACCCATTGAGTGGTCCATTTGAGTCAATACTCCGTTTATTCCCTGACATCCTTAAGCTTTCACTCTGACGGGAGAAAACGGAGGTATTTTGGGTCTCTGGAGAATAGGGTCATTTAGGAGCAAGTACCTAGTACTCCAGAATGTCGGCTATCTCACCTTCCCCAGTGTTCAGTTATTATTCTCTTAAATGACTGTACGTGACTTTGGGAAAGCTTTGAGGGACGACCTATGGAAAACATCTGTGGTTACATTGCAGGATCCTTTCTCAAAGTTCTTGCTCAGCCAAGAAGTTCTGGATCTGTGAACTTATCTAGATGTGAGAACTAGATAAAAGGGTGTGAGTTCCTCACTACAACAACTTGAGTTAGATGTCTGCCCAGTAGACCTAGAAGTTTTCCATCTATAAATGCCAGGCAGCATCTTTTAGACTGTTCATCCAATTCACCTTTTGAGATTCCATAATCAATTACAACCTTTTACATTCCCATGAGTCTAAACCCTCTGATAACAACTGAGTTCTTGTGGCTTATTGTGGTAGTTATGCTCACTTTTTCTGTTCTAGGCTACTACCTGTCCTTTACTATTTGGAGATCCCACTATTTTCTGCTGAAACCAGAAGGTATTGTGGCATCTCCCCCTGTTGTAATTGGCTTACAGAAGGCAGCTACCGTAAAACTTTTTGAAAGATACTGGTTATCTCTCTTCTCCACCAAAAAAATATCTTTCCCTCTCATCAATAAATATCTTGATTTTTAAATGTCTTGGTGAATGACATGTTTTCAGGTCCTGCTAGAGAGTAAGGTTAGGTTAGAGGTGGCTGAGTAGGTTGGTCATAATAGATCTATCTGGTCCAACATTTCCAGATTCCTTATACAGTAAACCAGAGAACTTCTGTCATTTTAACCTCATTGATTGCTTGTCATTGTTCAGTCGAGGCTTCAATTAACCAATCCAGTAGACTATTAAATCCACTTCTGGGTGCTGAAGCCAATTTGTTCAATTCTAATTCCCGGGTAAGTGTTGCAGGCCAAACAAGCTTTTTCTGGTATCATGCTCTTCAAATCACTTGTATGCATGCTTTTCAGAATCCTGCAGCAGACATTGCACTTCTCCCTGGGTTCTGTTAGTATCGAACTCCTATTATAAACTTAAGAAAAGTTTGAGGAGCTGGGTCCCTGAGAGAATAAGCATCCCTTTTTTAAAGCAACTACCCCCGGTACACTCATTGAAATTATTTTTTTTTCCCAGAAAGCTGCCTTTATGATAGAGAGTGGAGAGGTTTGGCTTCACTTTAAGGAAGGTTTAGAAAGATTTGGGGGTTCAAAGTTCTCAGATTCATTTCTAACTGCTCAAATGCCCCCTCTCCTACCTCAGCTTCCCACTCCTTCACCACCAGTTAATTCTCCTATACAGGTGAAGAGATGTGGTGAGGCTGAGAATTTAGTAGTTTTTATAACTTTACATCTCTAAAAATCAGGCCTGCTCTTGGCCTTTAGCCATATCTTCTTTGTGACTGCATAAGATAAAGGACTCTTTAAACCCTGCCATTTACTCTTTCTGATTTTCCACTTATGTTTTGAGTTGGATGGTCACAAACTTCAATTTCTTTTTTTTTCTCTGTTTATGCTCTCTAGGGCCATCAGAAGAAGCCGGTTGGTCCCACAATCTTTAGGATCAACACCACGACGCAACAACTATTGTTGTCATAGCAGCGATGTGTCCCAGACATTTTTCTCTCAGCAACTTGTGTTTTACCTGCAGTTCATCTCACGCCCAGTGATGATGAGTCATTGTGATGCCAGCACATGCCATGGATGACTAGACACCCACTTTCTCTTAACAAGGATGTTATTGTGCACTTCTCAATCCCACAATTTTATTTTAAAGTCTTTTTCCTAGGACCACTCTAGGCACCAATCACTCTATCAGTATCTTGTCAGAAAATAAATGATACACTCAAACTAGTTGTTTTGAGGAGAGTTTAATATCGGACTGTTTTTAAAGGTGTAGGTAAGATTTAAGGAAACCAGCAGAGCATAATGTAGTAATACGGGTTCACAGCTGTGGGGAGCTGACATGACCCTGGCCTGAAGAGGCAAGGGGAGGAAGCGATTACTGGAACCTGGAGAGGGAAGCTCTGTGAAGAAGGCTGTCAGATGGTAGTCTCCTTGGGAGGAGACTACCAACTCAAAGCAACCTGGAAAGGAGGGCATTGAGGAGAGAATAAATCCCCTGACCTCATTCCTCTCCTCTGATCTCTTTACAGTGGTTAAATCCTACCAGAAGCCAGAATGCAAAGGATCCCATTGTTGCAGTCCCTTCCAGCCAACCTCCTAGGACATCAGGATGGTGAAGGGTTGAGACCAACTATCAGAAGGAAAATAGAAGATATCCAGCATATGGGCTGTTAAATTAATTAAACAAAAAGGCCATAAGACTGAGGTGGTTCTAATACCCTAGCAGTCTACTGAGCAAACCAAAACATAAGGGTGTAAATGTCGCAAGGTTAAGAAATTAAATCTAAAAACAACCAATCACAAACAGCCAACTAGGTTTTTCCAAATAATGCAAATGCTCAAGCTACAGTCAAATAATTTCCTTGCTTTGCTTCTGCTTTTTTTTCCCATAAAAGTAGTTCCCCAGCTCCTGTCTGTAGAGAGCTCTGGACCACTTTCAGGTTGCTGCTACCCCATTCCAATCAATTGTTGCTCAAATAAACTCTTGAAATTTTAATACATCTCAGTTTATTTTTTAACAGAGCTAGCTGTAAAACAGTCTAATATACTGCCTTGCATGGCAGAAATTAGTGTCAAGTTTCTCCCAGATTTATGGTATCTATCTGTCTATCTATCTATCTATCTATCTATCTATCTATCTATCTATCTATCTATCTTCTATTCTGTAGTATCTGGTTTAGAGAATGTATATAAAGTATGAGGAATTTTCTTTTTAGGTTGATATATGAGCCTTGAAGAAAGTCCTATAAGAAAGCAGTTGCCCCATTTCTCAATAGTTTCAGATAAAGCCTCATTTGTCTCATGTTCAATGTAGAAATAACTTCCAATATAAAAATAATTAATTTTTTTTCTTCTGAATAGTAAAAAAAAAAAAAAAAAAAAAAATCACAACTAAAAGGAAATCAGCTTTGTAACCCAGGGATCTTCTCAGTAATGAGACGACGCGGGTAGAGAGAAGAGGCACATTTTAACCCATTTCTCGTTTGCCGCAAGAATACTCCTTGTGGCAGCAGCGTCTACCCTGGGATAATTCACGGATTACAGTCCTAACGGATTACAGTTCTAATCTTATCCCTAAAGTTTACCCTGAAATACCTCACTTTTATTATTATTTTCACATCACTCTAGTATACTGATAGTCTTTGGAAACAAATGCCATCATTCTATTTATAGCATTCTGTTTTCAGTAGTGGTATTTCCATTTACGAAATATAGTAATTCTTGATTGCTGAAATGTCAAATCCTAGAAAATGTAGCGTTCCTACATGTGATATTGACGTGGTTCTAGAACAGTGGTTAGCCGAAGAGCCATCTGATGACTCCTATTTATGTGAACATTTCTGTTACATTAGGCATAGAGACAAGTTCTCCTTGGAAATAACTCCAAGAACAGTTTTTGTATTTTATTTTCATATTGAAAACCAGTCACATTTGCTTCAGTCTCAAAGAGTGTGTTTATGTAAAATTAAATTAACACTGGCAGCAAGCTGCATTTTTTTTCTAAATGGGAAATGGGTTAAAGATATTAAAATGGTATGATTGTTAGGCCTTGGAGACTGAATTTGATGCAAGACACGGCAAATTCACCTGAGTCGGGGGGAACCAAAACCTGCACTGAGAGAGAAGAGGGTTCTTGGTGGAGAATGTAAAAAAGAATTCAAACACACGCAAAAGTCAGAGTTAAAAGGAAAGTTTATTTAAAAAGAGGAAAAGCAAAGACTAGTGAAAGTAAAAACAAAAAGCCAAGACAAGTGAAAAAGCCCCAAGTTTTGGGGGATACCACTTATATGTCATTCTTTGGTTTCCGTGAGTTAGAGTTTAAGTACTTTGTTTACCATTTTCCTTCAATATGGACATACAGTGAGAAAGGCTAAGTGTGTAGCAGTGAAAAGGTAAGGTTGTATTGCGTGAAAGGCCCACTGGCAGTTCCCAGGCTTTAATCCACAGTTTCCCCATGGTTTTAGCCATGGAAAATTAATGATTTTATTTTCTCAACTCCTTAAAGATTGTTTTTCTGGTTTTCCCTCCTGGGGAAATGGGTTGTTAGTAATCTCAAAAGAAATCTTCCTTTGTTCTGCAGGTTTCCTGGTGGTCTGGCTGCAGGGCTGATCAGCATATTGAAGTCTCTGAATATAGCTCTATTTAACATTTTAGTTCTCTTGCCTCCTCCTTACATTAGATTGAGGGGAGGAATCTGGAATGGTGCCCAGTTTTTTGCTTAGGTAGTTGGTTGGATGGAGGTGTTTTAAACAAGACAAGGAACACTGGAGGTGTTGAAGCACCGGGCTGAGAAGATATCAGTTGTGGCTGCTGAGTTTAGAGGCACTTCTAAAATGTGCTGGTGGCGATGTAGAGAAGACTGCTTAGGAATGCAGGAGGGAGTTCCCATCTGGAGACACAGATTTGGGTCCTGGGCTTGGAGATATTTTTGTGATGTGGATAGAGGTGGTGATTGCATTAATTCTCTTTAGAAAGGAAACGGCAATAAAAACCCAGGAAATATCACGTGTCTTGGGGAAGGGGAGGTAATGTTCTATTTCTGATCAGGAGCCAAAAACGTTGCAAAAGTGTGCTTTGGGGGGATGGCCAGGGCACACTTGACTGGTTTGCAATTTTGTCTCCGCCTGGCCCAGAGAGTATTAGTTTCTGAAGAAATGCAGTTTCAGGGGGGCACTGAGCTGCCTCCTAGCTGGATTCAGAGTGTGACTCACTCTCTGTGACAGCCTGGTTTACAGACAATGAAGCACTGGCCACCTGCCTCCCTTCAGGGCTGTAATTAGCTGAGACTTTTCTGTCTTTTGTCATGTTAAATGGTGCCTGCCAGTGCCTAGTTTCCAGGAGGTTTGTGCTTAATCTGTGAGAGAAATGAGTGACTCACTCCCTATTCCCAGTCTGCTCTTAAAGAACTCAAGTTTTCTTAAGTGGACTCCAGGGCAAGCCCTTAAGGCTCAATATGAAATTCATCTTTATTTCTGAATTACTCACTCCTTTCAAACTAGTTTTCATTTCCTGGGGAGAAGCAGCCTCTCTGCCTGTTTATTGCTTGTTCTTAGTGGTTTCTGTGTGGATTTCTCCTGTTTCCTAGGTTTCTCATGTAGCATAGTCTAAAGTTCTCTCAGACCTTGGTAAATAGCCAACCTCCACTTCTTTCAAACCCACTGATTGTTTGATAGCCTGTTCATATCAATCCAACTTTCGAATATTCCCACGGTAATGGCAAGGAAGGAAATGAGAAGAGAATCTGTCTTCAGGACAAACCCCCATTTCAGCGTCCAGTCAGCGTCCCCAGGAAGTTGCCAGGGGCTTTGGGAATTATCTATCCTTGGACATACACTTTGGACTCTGAGTTGATTTACTAGAAAAGCCTTCACCAGATGTGTTGTTGCTCAGGCCATCTGCTTTAAGGCTGAACGTGCTCCATGCCTTACAGAACCAGAGTTTCTGATTGTAACAATACAGGGTTTGAGGTCACCTTCATCTACCCATTTGTTGTTTCAAAGCATCAGAACTGTAAAACAATAGTTTTGTCCCTTAAGATGGTGATCTAAAATAGCTTTACATAAAAAGACTTAAATTGGATAGACTCCTAAGGAGCTTCTTTTTAATAGGCCTCTGAAGGAGGTGAGGAGTAGGGAATCCATAACCTTCTTTTTTTTAAGCTTCCTGTAGCCTTTCAGTTTTCTTGTGTGGAGCTCCTGTTGTATTTTTCTTTAGTTGTAATAAGTAGAGCTTCCTATAGTTTCTTACACCCGAAATCCATCAACGAATTCTCTGAGATGACGTCCAGCTCTGGATCATAACTGACAAAGGTGGATTTTCCTATATTATCAGAAGGCCTGGTTCATGATTAGTCACAGTTTTTAAGGTAATACACAGCTTGACTTGAATAAAATATCTTAACAAACATGGAAATTTACCAAAGGTGTAAATTAGGAGCATGACAATTTATATTACAAATTATAGATCTTTGAGTTTTTTTTTAAGTTTTACTTTTGAAATCCTCTAAAATAGTTTAATTATTTGAAATTTGATTCATACACATTTAGATATAGCTAACATATAGACAAAGAATTACTTCAATTTTGATTCTCATCTTATTAAAAGATAAAGTGTATACTTCTAGAGCAAAAAAGAGTCTTAACTATATGTTCATTGTAAAAGCATAAATATTCAAATATATTATGTCTAATGCTTTGATATCTAAAAGTTTTATGTTAGCTAGCTAATAAGTTGTAAAGGAAATTACCTAGGTTTCTCTGACAATAATAAAACTATGGTGTTTTTTTCACAAGCAGGCTTAAAGATCCTACTTTCTTTGGATAGCTGACTTGCTAGAAAGACAGTGAGGGAAAGTTCTGAGTGTATTTTCACTGATCTGCGATAGGTGAGGAAGTTGCCTGAGAGTGGCTGGCAGATTCCCATGGATATCTGTGTATGCATTCACAGAAAACGTGGAAAGGCATTTAAAGACAGAACAAAAATCACAGTTGTCTTCCCTATCTCATAGGACTTCTCAGCAACTAAATGGGAAATAAGGAAGGGATTGAGATTGTGGTTGGATCTGCTACTTCTATAAGTTGGTAGAGTATTGTTTCTGTGTCTATTTTGACTATTTCAACATAGTTGTGTGACTTTTGATGTACAGAGGGTTTGTTGCTCTGAGGGACCATCAGAGTATATTCTACATTTTCCCTTCTTCCTGTTTCATAGGGCAAACCTCTACTTGAAGACACTCATGTGACAGGTGTCCCTCAGAAGTGCCTTCAGCTTACATATGGAGGAATATTTTTTAATATTTGTCTTGTAGTTCTCATTAGATTTCTGGAAAAACTGAAAGGAATCTAAAACTAGTGGAAATCTCTTTTCCTAAGAAGTTTTTGGTTAAGCTAAGAAGTAATCCAGGACATTGAGTTGGAGAGATGTTGGTTACATGAATAAATAGTCTGATCTATTGATGAAGAAGAGAGAGCTATGGCTATAGCATTCATTGAAGTTAAGAAATTACTCAGTGTACTCAGCACTGTAAGAAATAATAGAATAAAAACATTTGAAAACAGATTGTGCATTTATCAGAAACTAAAAGGTTGATTGGCATAGTATAACTATATAGATGAAATTCTTTTAAAATATTTAAATTTAAATCTTTTGCAGCTGTGTGTGTATGTGAATGTGTGTGCCTGTGTGCATGCACTTCTGTGTGTGGTGCATGGTGAGTAGGGTAGGTAGAGTTTGAATATATCAGTTAAAAAAAGCCATTGGATTTTTTCTCTGGGAAACTTTGCAAACGTGAGTGAAGAATTGATTTATTTTTCACTTCTCAGTGGTGGTATGCAACTTTTTTTAAAAAATAGGATCCAGTTTCTATTTGCTATTCTTATAGAGAATTAAGGTTTAATTCCTGATCTTAACTGTTGGCTAGATGTGCATTAATCCTGCTGTTTTATAGTCAGGCCCACTGGCAATTTCTAACAGCTTTTCTCCTTAATAGCCACTTTGATGTCCTAAACTGACAGTGTGCTATTGCTGTGTGCGTTTAAGACTCAGTTTGCAATGCATTAACACCTGTCATATATTGAAGGAGTGAATATCCTCACCAAGGAAGGGTGTTTTAATGTCCAAGGAGTACAGTCTGAGAATCCCTATAGAATTAGTGCATCCATTTATAGCACACATAGCGAGAACCCAGCTACATGAAGGCACACTTTGTGCACAGAAATATTGAGGGCAGTAACTGGACGAAAGACGATAGTCAGACCCAACAATGTGCAGGAATCTAAGACAGAAACCACAGCTTTAAAAGAATTATTGACCTACCTAAAGAAAGCTGGTGGCTTCCTGGGTCATGGTGGAGGCTAAACAATCAGTTTAGCTCCTTGCTTTCTGCAGTACCAAAGCTGTCCCTTGTGATGGGGACAAAGACAATCCAGGTCCTGGTGTCACTTTCTTCTGAGAGCCTCGTGCCTCTTTGTATAACTCTTTCTGACACACTGAGGGCCTCAGACTGCCTGCTGGCTGCTCGGGATTCTATTGTGTACCAATATCAGGACAAGATTCGTGCTCCAATACTTCCAACTTCAAACCCAAAATTTATTAGTCTACTGACATATACATTGTAAAGTTCTGCTAACTGTTTTATGATAGGACAATAAGCAAGTTAATTTTTCTAATATGTTAATTACCAAATAATTTACATTCTTTCTACAAGTATAATACCTTAACAGAGTCAAAATGCACACTTCATCTTAAGAAGACTTGAAAGTAATTCTTATAGCAAAAAGGAGCTGGAAGAGATGATGAAGATGGGTCAAGCCCAGTTCTCTCATTTTATAACTGAGGCAAGAGAGGCCCCTAAAGTGAAACCACCCTACAGAGTCATACAATTACTTATTGCCTGGGTAGAAACCAGACACAGGCCTCTCGGCTCTCTATCACATGTAGTGAGGATCAGAGTCACAACAGAGACAGGGATGGGATTTTTGCGTTTTTTGTTAGGAGGCATACAAGTACTCCCCAAATCACCGAGTCCTTTAGGACACTGTGCTTGAAGCTGATAATGAAAGAGGGGAAAGATATTGATCCTGTCATGGAAGAGATAATACAAATATGTTTAAGTAATAAATCACAGTCCTAGGGAATGTAATTATATTGTTGTGTGGGGAGCAAGAAATCATCTCCTGAAAAATGGGGTCTCACATAACTCATATAGTTTCCTCAATTTCTGTTACCTCTGCATTTTACAACTATTGAGTATAAAATGTAAATTTGAGGATCATCAGAGTGTGCTTGTTACCGGATCTTTTTTGCTGTTGAGATTGAGAATAAATTCATTTGAATTACTGTAAATCCTGAATTTAGGAGAAAATTGAAGAGCCTGTACCTGAAATATAGATGCCACTAAGAATCAGGCTTGTCCCAAAACTCAAAGAGAAAGAGAATTGGTAAAATCAGGTTTTAGGCTCGACTTTATAGCAGGAATACAAGCATACCTCAGAGACATTGCGGGTTTGGTTGCAAACCGTTGCAATAAAATGAGTATCACAACAAAGGGAATTGGAATCTTTTTGCCGGTGGGAAGGTCTTGCCTTCAATTTGTAAAAAAAAACCCCAACATCTGTGAAGCACAATTAAGCAAAGAGCAATAAAATGAGGTACGCCTGTATTTAGGGAGTAAAAAGAAAACAAAGAAAAGGCTGTTAATTGAGCTGGAGGAAAAAAAGTATTTCCTTAGGAGTCAGATTCTAGAGGTCAGGTCAGACAGATGCGAGATATGGCAGATCTGTGTTCCTTTCCGGAAAGGGCTTAGAAAGGGGATCTTAAGGTTGTTACTAGACTGTTGAGTTGAGGAGCATCCAATTTGTGATATCACTCTTTCCTGTCTGAATTCTGACCAGTTAAGTACGAAGATGCCAGGAATATAAGGCTCAAAAAGAAACCAGACATTAAAAGTCTTTAAAATATGTGGAATGGAACCTGGGGGAGAAAAGAAATCTCAGGTAAAACCCCGGGGACTTGAAGGCACCACCTTGCAAATTTCTCTATTATGCTGTGTTGCAGGAAATCGCTGGAGGCTGTGACTTTCCTTTGACCTTCAAGCTGAACCCAAGCTATTGGAGGCTCCCGACCCCCTCCTTGATGCTTGGAATGTACGTTCTGCCCTCCGTTCCCATAGCCAGAGCCATATTCAAGGACGCCGTCTTGAGAGAGCAAGGTGTTGTTGAGACCATCTGGATGGTATACGTGACTGAACCCGATTAAGGCCTCTACATAAACTTTAAGATTCAGGTGGATGGGCATGGAGATTTACTTAAGTTGCGGTGTCCACAACAAGCCTTGTAAGTAAGTTCCCTTTCTTATTACACCTGCCACCCATCAGTCTGTAAGGCTCATCTCTTTCCTCTCCTTGCCCTCCTTGTAGAAGGACCAGTTTTAGGTTTTACCTGAGAAGCTCCCGAGATTGTGAACTGACATGCTAGAAGACAGAAGTGTCTCAGATGCCGTTCTGGGAGAGGGTGCAGTAGTCATAGGTGAGTTATTTTTCCTAGAAAAGCAGGTATATAATACCACAATTATCTTTTTGATGGTATATATTTTCCTGATATGATTCTAGATTGTTTTAAATACTGGGTTTTGAGAAGATTCTTTTGTTTGGAGTAATTATGGAAAGAGATGGCCATTTGTGTTTTCTACATTTTGTGCCTGGGTGCTCATGCTTGGTTTTATTTTTCTTTTTTAACTTTGACTTGGGAGAAGTGGTTTAAGAGGTTTGAATTTGGTTAATTCAACTTGGGTGGTGATGAAAGCTCTCATTCCGTGAAAATTAGGCTGTGGCTACTGAAGAAAGGGCCTGACTCTGCCCAGGCATCGAGGGGGGAGATTCTCTAAGACTAAGCAAAGAAAGAATTTGGGAGGGAAACAATTTTTTTTTTTAAGCCATTGTATACCAGAGCATTTTATTTCTGGAGTTGGATTTCTCTCTAGACACTTACTATTTGAGGGGATTCATATTGTCTAAATTTGGTGCATGTTTATTTTGCTGCTGAAGGATTGGGGATTTAAAAATGTCCTTTGTGCTCTTTGCACACTTTTGGGGGAACTGTATATAATACGTATATAATACGGTGCAGCTGGGCATAATTTGAGATGGGAAAGAGGCAGGGAGTGAATTTTGACTTGGGCAATAGCATGTATTTTGGCGTTGAAGCTAATTCACTAAATGTTACATTTTGGCCATTTTAGAGCCTTTAGGCACAGAAATCTCATCCAAACGAACCCAAGGAAGATACATAATGAGCAGTAACAGATGTAAATGAAAAGGTCTTATGAAATTGAGACCCTTATGAAAAACTACCCTGATTTGCTACAGATTTTTTTTTTTCTTGTGAGAGTCACCTTCCTAGCTCATTATGAACTTGGTTGTTCCAGGACTGAGGTAAAAGAATAAAGGCTATGTATGTGTGTGTGTGCATGTGTGAGCACGTGTACATGCGGATGGGGATGTTATAAGTGGTGGAAGTGAAGGGAAGTCATCTCCATTATTATTGCTGCTTGCTGAGAAGGGAATTTCTCCTCCATGATTTCTGCTTTCAGGGAGGGGCTAATACGTTGGTTAGCTCTTGCTTTCTGCCAGAGCTCACTGCTCATGCATGATGTAGTTTTTTGTCCCTTTTCCTATAAGACCTTCCTATCAGGCTGCATAAGGTAGGTTCCCCTGCTCTGTTTTGCAATTTATTGGTGTTAAATTAGTGGGTAGTTGAGTCGAATCAGACCTCTGCTGGGGCCCTCAGGTGTCGTGTATATAGGGGTGATTAATAAAACTGATAATTTGTATCTGTGTCAGAAGACTAAAAATACCCTGCATGTCTAGGTTAAGACTTTTACTTTGTCTTTTACATTTGGCAATCTTTTTTTTTTTTTTTCCTCACATGGAGAGAGAGGGGCTCGCTAAACTGTCACTTTTATTCTTAGAGCAAGGCTGGAGCAGTTTCATCCAAAGATAAGAACTGCTTCCTCTTACCCAAGAGTGAAGTTACCTGATGCCCTTTTACATCAAGTTTGATAAGAATGATGAGATGAATTATAACTTTTCTTATTTGGGTCACTTAAAGCTGAGCTTCCTCTATTTTCTAATAGCAACACCACAGAATAACAATTGGGCATAACTATTTAGAGCAAAGGACATAAGAAATTTAGAGAATGTTTTATTTGTCTGTTCCTTTCTCATCTTGTAACTTGTATAACTTTTGGTGATGAAACAGGGGAGGGCACCCGTGCCTGGACCATGGTCCTGACCAGATGGTGATGCCAACCACAGAGAAAGCAAACAACAATGGAGGAGCAAGTTTTTGTGAAAAGAAAATGAGTTTGAGAGGTTTTAGTTTTGTCTGCTTAAGAAAAATGGTAAATGGGTTGAGGGAGAAAAGACTGGGCGTGCCCAGCAGCAGTGTTGGTGGGTGGAGGTTGGCAAAGATGGACTTGCTGAGACTCTTGGTAGGTGTGACATCAGGAGAGAGGGCGATGGCAGGGAAGGAAGCTAAGGCTGAGCACTACATCTACATCTAAAATTCCACCCACAAACCCCACCATCCATGTGTTTTTTATTCTCTTCTCAACTAAGACAGTGCAAGGCAAACACTTTTAGGGTTAAAGTAACTGTTTTCCAGAAGTGGAGGTGGAAGTTGTAATTAACAGTGACTCTGTGAAACTGTTGGGTGAAAAGCAGTCTTATCTCTAATTGCCCTTGATTGTGTATGCTGTGCTTGTCCCTGTCATTTCTATGTTGACCACTGGATGGTGGTCTCAGTTCACAGAAACACATATACCTGCATCAGAAGTTGCTTTTTCTAACAAATATTGTTAACAAAAGGAAGACACTGTTATAGAAGCCAAGATTGGCTGCTATGTAGAATTGAGAGGATAGAAAGTTAAAAATATAACCTTTCTACTGAATAATCAATTTGGGCATTTACTGCTTGATGTATGTCTTACAAAGTTTATTGCTTTTTTATTCCCTATTCCTCCAGGACACTTGATTTGAGAAAGCAATCAATAAAGATTAATTTAGACAACCAGGTGCCACAATCATACAACAATCAAATTGTTCCTTAATTAGACAACCTGCTTTTCATTCTAAGACCTTACATATCTAATGTATCCCTTAGTCCTTGCTGTGGACTGAATTTAGTTCCCCCATATGACTTCGATATAAATGTGACTGTATTTGTAGATAGAGCTTTTAGGAGGTAAAAAAGGTTACATGAGGTTATAAGGGTGGGGTAGTAATCCTATATGATTGATAACCTTAAAAGAAGAGGATTTACCATTTCAGGATTATTTTAATGATAAAAACTGGGGAGCTGAAGTTCTAAAACATAATAGTAGAATATTTTTCTCATTATTCCCAACTCTCTTAAACAAAACAAAAAACCCTAAAACTTCTGTCATACATTATCTGCGTATATATGTATAATTTTTATTTAGAAAGTTATCAGATAGCCAATTGCACAGAGCTAGAGAAAAATGAGTTAATACTTTATGGTAAAACTTCCAGAGTTTTCTCTGCCAATTTTCCCCTGTGTTAGCTGAAATTTTTTGACTGGGGATAAAACCATTGATTCTGCAATTTGGAATGAAACTTAAAAGTGTATATTGCTAGAAAGTTAAAATATTGTCTTAAAGCTACCCCAAGGTGTAAAAAATGGATTCTTTTACATGTAGATACTTGTAAAGGAAAGAGAGTAGAGTTGGTGGAATAAAGAGAAAGGGAAGTGAGTAAGGTATAGAGAACAAAGATAAACTGTTCCCTTTGGAATTAGTAAGATCCAGATCTGTTAAGTAGCCTCTACGTTTTGTAGTTTTTTGCTCACTTACAAAAGGGTACACTTAAATATGGAAACAATCCACACTTTAACCTTAGACAGGTCAGAATTTAAGGTTCAGGTCCGACACTTATGCCTTTGAGCAAGGTGCTGATCCTCTCTCCTGGTCTCTAAAAAAAAGCTAACACCTCCTCATGGAGCTGTCCAGAGGCATGAATAAGATGATGCCTAGAAAGTCTCTAGGCTTGTGTGGCCCCACTCGGTACTTGCGGTTTAGTAGGGGTTAAGCATCATAGTTAAGAGTACATACAGCCTTTGGGGTCACACAATTTGGCCCAAATCTTTACAAGTTTTCTCATCTGCAAGCTGAGGGTCATATTTACCTCCTATTTCTGTGAGGCTAAGATAATGTGCTTCGAGCTTTGTGTATAGGGAGGGCTACTATAGGAGGTTGGTAACCAGCAGCTGATACTATCACGCATAATGTCGGACACTGTACTTGGCACAGCAGGAAGAAACAGTGGATGGAAGCAGCAGTACATCTCTTCTGCTCAGGCCTCTGTGCTTGCTTTTACACTGTCCTCCTGTAACCTAAATCTGATCATGCATTCATGTGTTTATGCATTAGTATCTAATGTGACAGTTATCAATTTTTCAAAACCCACAACTCCTTTTAATAAATGTAAAAAAAAGAACCCCTTCATATTCCTGTCCAGATTTTGATTTCCTGTCTCTCTTTTCACCCACTACTCTCATCAGAGCATCTCCTATCTGGAGGCTTACCATTGCCCAAGGCAGCATTTCCAACCTGGCATAAGGCCTGTTGGGGCCTCCCGTGGCTTATAAGAGGTGGAAAGAAAATGCTTTCTTCATTTAGGTATTATCTGTCCCCCTTCTTATTTCATGATGAAGTCTTGTATTAATCCTACAAATTCCCCCTCAAACATCCATTCTTCTAGGAGCCCTTTCCTAACCATGGCCTTTGTGTTAGACAGAATTCCAAGATGACTCCCAGTGACCTGTGCTCTTCTATAATCCATTTCCTGTGACTGTAGACAAACCTGTGAATATGATGAGACATCACTCCTGTGATCACATTACATTGTATGTCAAAGGTAAAGAGATTTCAGATGTGATTAAATTCCCTAATTAGTTGACTTTGATTATCCTGGGTGGGTCTGGCAGACATTCTGCTTGCTTTGAAGAAACAAACGATCACATTGTAAACTGCCTATGCAAGAACAGCCAGGATGTGAAAAAAAATTTGGAAAGAAAAATGTGCAGTGTTTGAAGGAGGGAGAAGTCAATTGCTTCAGAGAAGTAAATTAAGCCAAGAGCTGAGAAACAACCATTTTATTACCTAGCAATTAGGTGGTCAGGGTACATTTGGTGGAACGACATGGACAAAATCAGATTGCAATGATGTGAATAATAACTGTAAGGTATGCCTTTCAAGTAGTTGTTCCAGGAAATGAGAATAAGAGGGCAGTAACTAGAGGGGCAACTGGGACAACAACACGGTTTTTCATAATGGAAAATATTTGAGAAACGTAGATACTAGTGGGAAGGACAAAGCAGGATGAGAAAAATGAGAGGAAGGTGCTTTGTGGTGTGAGGCTCTTAAGGAGATAATCCTGAACAAAGATGGATAATTTTTTCCAGGCAGGAGTAGGCTACCTCTTCCACTGTTTTGGGGAGGAAAGTGGGTTAGGTTTAGATGTAGATGAGCTTGAAGGGGAGAGTAATTGGCAAGGCAGGATCCAGAAGCATTGTTACTGATGACCTCTCTTTCCTCTGTGAGGTTGGAAGCAAAGTCATCCACTTATAATGAGATGGTGAGTATTTGGGCAGGGTTTTTGGAGAGTGGGAAATTAAAAAAGACTTCGAAATTAAATTATAACAGACAACTGCACAAATCATAACTATACTGACCAATAAATTATTACAATTGAACCTGCCCATGTAAAACCGCCCATTTGAAGATAGACCACTACAGCCCTTCCCATGCCCCCACTGAGCAGCTAAAGTAACTGCCATCCTGACTTCCAACACCATAGATTAATTTTGCCATTTTTGGTATTTTATTTGACTTGAATTACTTAATATATACTCTTTGACACTTGATTTCTTTTATTAAATGTCATGTTTGCAAGATTCATTCATATTGTTGGGTATAGAAGCAATTCATTAATTTGCATTTCTATATAGTATTTTGCCTATGATATCTCACAATTTATTTGTCTTTTCTTATGTTGATAGACATTTGGATTGTTTCCATTTTGACTACCAAAAATAGGGCTGTTATATAAGGATATGCTACATGTTTTTTGATGTCCATATAATGCATTTCTGTTGGATAGAAATATAGGAGTAAAATGGCTATGCATTAGGTTATACATACATTCAATTTTCTGAAATATTGCCTAGGCAAGAAAGATTTGGCAGCAATCCTGCAATCATTTTTCTCCCTTTATTAGGGATGCCTGAGAAAGAAAAATGACCCAGGTAAACCCTCTTATAAACATGCTAATGAAAGATCTTCTGGTAAATACACTGATGATATTTACTAGTGTGAGAGTTCTTATCTGTGGAATGCTTTTCAGCAGGATGAACTTGAAGAGTTTATGTTTCTCTTTGTAAATTAACCTGAAATGTATGTCCTTATGGGTGAAGGTTTCCAAGGAAATGCCACCATCGTTATTTAATTTTACAACTGAAAGAGCTCTTATTTGTATGTATGATGCCCATATTCATTGCAGCCTCCAATCTCTACTTGCTTTGCCTGTGTCTCACAATTACCTGTAGCCTTGTAATTATTTGTTGATACAGGGGAAGCTCTCTGAATCTATGTCAGATCTGACAATCTGATTCTTTGTTATTTTACTACCTAACAGTCTTCCATAGTGTTTATTCCAATTTATCCTTCCGATGGGAGAGTAGGAGAGGCAGTTGCTTCTATTCTTGCTAATTCTTGGCAATATTGGTCTTTTTATTTTAGACATTCTGAGTCTGTGTTAGTCCTTTGACTTTTTTTTCCTTCAAAATTGCTATGACTATTTTTGACCCTCTTATTTCCATCTTCATCATAGAATTGGCTTGTTGACTTCCATAACAAATCTACCTCAGTTTTGATTGAGGTAGCATTAAATTTTTACACAAATGTGGCAAAAAGCCATATTTTGATACTCAGTGTTATGGGTTAAATTGTGTCCCCCCCAGAAGTATGCTGAAGCCCTAAACCTGATGCCTATGGATATTACCTTGTTTGGAATACGATCTTTGAGATGTAATGAATTTAAAATGAGGTCAGACTGGACTAGAGTGGGTCTTAAGTCCAATGACTGGTGTCCTTACTAGATAAGATAATTGATTTTCAGCCTTCTTTCTTTTTAGATATATTCACTAAAGACTGTAGATCTTCTTCTAAGTGTACATTTAACTATACTGCATAATCTTCAGTATGTTTACACCTGCATTTTCATCTAACAAAGTATTTTCTATTTTTTCCATTTCTTCTTTGACCCATGAGTAATTTAGAAATGTGCAGTTTAATTGGGAAAATGTGGGTAATTTCTAGTTGTATTTCTGTTATTGAGTCCTAGTTTAATTTCATTATACTCAAAGAACATATTCAAAATGATTTTGATTCTTTCAAATTTATTGATACTTGCTCTATGGCCCAACATATGGTTAATTTTCATAAGTATTCAATATATACTTGAAAAGAATGTGTCTTCTGGAGTGGCTACAGTCAGTGTTCTGTATAAATAGGTCAATTTAATAAATTGTGTTTTTAATTTTTTTCTATCTTTAACTGATTTTTTTTTGTCTGCTTGTTCTATCAACTATTCAGAAAGGTATGTTAAACTCCCAGTATGACTGTAAATTTGTCACTTTCTTCTTTAGTTCTGTCAATGCTTTCTTTATTTATTTTTCGGTTATATTATTATGTGTGTACATGTTTAAAACTTTTATAACTTCCTACTAAAATGGCACTTTTATCATTACAAAATATCCCTCCTCATTTGTAATAAGGTTTCTTGCCTAAAAGACTGCTTCATGTGATATTAGTATAGGTACACAAACTCTCTTTTGGTTAGTGTTTGCATTATACATCTTTTTTTCCAGTTTTTACATAAGCCTTCAGTGTCTTTAGATTTAATATCTGTTTCTTATGAGGAATATAGAACTAGTTATTTTCTTCAAATCTACCAATTTTGTCTCATAATTGGACTATTTAGTAAGACGAATTTATTGTGATTACTTAAATATTTAATTTTAAACCTGTCATTATTGTTTTATATTTTTCCACTCCACTCTAAGTCTCCCCATCCTCCTTTCTTTTTTGTAGTTCTGCTGGTGATAAATGTTTTCAGTTTTTGTTTGTTTAAAAATGAGTTTATTAAATTTTTACTTTTAAAAGGTATTTTTACAGCATATAGAATTTTAGATTAAAGTACTTTGAGGATATTATCCCATCATCTTCTGGCTTCCATTATTTCTTTTGAAAAGTTATTCCAAGTCTAGTTATTTCTCCTTTGAAAATAACCTTATTTTTTTTACTTCGGTTGCTTAAAAAAATTTCTCTTTACCTTTGTGTTTCAGCAGTTTTAGTTCTGTAAATAAACTAGGTACATCTTATTCTGATGTATTTGGACACGAGTTTCTTTGTGTATATCCCACCTGGGGTTTGTAGTGCCTTTTGATCAATGTCTTTCATTATTTTTGGAAAATTCATAGCTTTACTCATACCATTTTTTATTCATGTATATTCATAGGTAATATATATCCAAACAGTGCTTTATTTTCATTTTCTTTCTCTTCCTCTGGGAGCCCAATTACTTGTGTTAGATATATTTTTTAATCATATTCCTTTGGACTCGAACTTTTTGTAGTTTTCATTTTTTACTCTCTATGATTTATTCTGAATATTTTGTTTTTAAAAAAGGCTTTTTTTGAGGAGTTTTAGGTTTATAGCAAAAGTGAATGGAATATAAAGAGATTTCCTATATACCCTCTGCCATTATCAACATCCCCCACCAGAGTGGTACATTTGTTACATTTAATGAACCTACATTGACTCATCATAATCACCCCAAATCCATAGTTTACCTTAGGGTTCACTCTTGTTGTTCTACATTCTATAGGTATAGACAAAGTGTAATGACATTTATCTGCCATTATAATACATACAGAGTTTTTTTACTGCCCTAAAAATCCTCTGTGTTTCAACTATTCATCCTTTTCTCCCACCACGTCCACTGGCAAACACTGATCTTTTTACTGTCTCCATAGTTTTGCCTTTTCCAGAATGTCATATAGTTGGAATCATAGAGTACGTAGCATTTTCAGGTTGACTTCTTTCATTTTGTAATATGCAATTAAATTTCCTCCATATCTTTTCATGGCTCCATAGCTTATATATTTTCATCACTGAATAATACTTCATTGTCTGGATGTGCAACAGTTTATTTATTTATTCACCTGCTAGAGAACTTTGGTTGCTTCTAAGTTTTGGTAATTATGAATAAAGTTGCTATAAACATCTATGTACAGGTTTTTACATGAACATAAGCTTTCTATTCCTTTGAGTAAATACTTAGGAGAGCAATTGCTGGCTTATATAATAAGTGTATGTATGTTTTGTCAGAAACCACCAAACTGTCTTCCAAAGTGGCTGTATCATTTGCATTTTCTCTAGCAGTGAATTAGAGTTCCTGTTGCTCCACATTCTCACTGGCATTTGAGATAGTTGGTGTTCAAAATTTTGGCCTTTCCAATAGGTATGTAGCGGTATCTCATTGTTGTTTTCATTTGCATTTCCCTGATGACTGATATATATTGTGGAGTATCTTTTCATATGCCTATTTGCCATTCCATATCTTCTTTGGTGAGGTGTCTGGTAAGGATTTTGGCCCATTTTTTAAAATGAGTTGTTTTCTTATTACTGAGTTTTAAGCATTTTTTGTATAGTTTGGAACAGTTCTTTGAATAACAGATGTGTCTTTTGCAAATATTTTCTCCCAGCCTGTCTTGCCTTCTCATCTTTCACAGAGAATTTTTTGGGTGGAGTGACCTGTGTTTTCCATGTTGATGGTGCCTGTGTCTACAGGCTGGGAGCTGGGAGGGCTCAACAAAGGAGCAATGGCTTCTGCCTGCACTTCTGTCTGGGAGCCAGCTGCCCCTCCAGCCCTCACCTGGAAGCCCAACAGCTCAGTGCCTCCCCATATGTCCCTGGCACCCCTTGAGCTCCCCTTGAGTTGCCCCAGAGCTGGAGCTCAGAGCAAATGAGTCTATCAGTAAGTCCATGCGTGGGTCCTTTAAGAGGAAGGTCTCTGCTTCCTGCAGCCCCCCACTTCCCCACCCCCGCCCCACCGCAGCACCTCTGCTGGCTTTCACAGCCAGAGATTGTGGGGACTTCTTTTTCCGGTACTGGGACCCTGGGCTGAGGAGCACAGTGTGTGTGTGGCTGGGTCCCCATGCTCCTCAGGTTGGCGAAGGGGCTCTGCAGCCAAGACAGCCCTCCTGATTCTCAGTCACCACTTACGGTTGTGGGACTGGGTTGTTTTGTGTCTCTTCCCTTTTCTTGTTGTTTGAGGTGACCTAGTTGTAGGACTTCTGTTCAGCCAGACCTCTGGCGACTCTGTGCTGGTTGCTCTGTAGTTTTGTTACAATTTTGGTGTGGTTGCTAGAGGAGACATGTACAGCCTTTACCATCTACACCCCCTTGAAAGGAGCCTCTCTGGTTTTTATTTCTTGATCTCCTGCTGACATAGTCAGTGAGGTTTTATTCTAAAAAAAGAACACTCTTGCCTTCTGCTTTTCAGAACTATGCACAGGTCACTAAGAAAGCAGAATCTCCTCCTCCCTCTTTTTTTTTTTTTTTTTTTTTTTAACTTCTAAAGGCCTCTGAGACTCAGTAATTCTCATCAGTATCCCACTCTAGAGATTCGATCCTAACTTCCAGATAGTTTTTCCTTCTGGTTCACTTCTGTGCAGGGTTTATGTAAATATGATTCATAGACCACTTCTGTTTGAATCACTTGTGGAGCTTGTTAAAATGCAAGTTCTTGTCCCCTCCCTACCTGGCAAGAGATTCTGATTCAGTAGGTGATCCCAATGCACTGTAAAGTTGCAGAAATACTGTGACATACTTTATGTGGTGGTGCGTGCCCTTTTCTACTTGTTGGCTCCTCAGAGATTGAAAACATCTGTTCATCATTCTATGCATAATAAGTACTAGCATAATTTTGATTACCTCATTCCCACAAGGCTCCAGTGAGATGGGTTTATCTTATCATTATTGGAAGGTGTCCAGCATTAAGAGCCTTATATTCTTACCTCAGCACTTTGCCTGTTTTTCTCAGACTGCCACCACCTCATTTTCCTCTTTGTTCTGCTTACTCCAGTAAACCCCATTATTACCAAAGAAGAATCGTTATTGGGAAACACCTACATGACCCCCCAAAATTAAAGGTCTCTTATTAAACATTTGGGGTTTAGAGAGAGAGAGTCTGATGGTTTGGTTTTTTGAGTGCTGCTAATGTCAAGAGATCTGTATTTTAGATCGTGGTCAATGTTTCAGACTTCATCTCCTTCTTGGATGTTGGGGGAAAAGACCCTATACAGTTTGTTAAAAATCAAAGTTACTACTGTTTTCCTTGTCAGCATTAAGGAGGCTGCTTCTCAGTCTCTGACTTGAATGACAGGAGTTTCTACCGTCCTTTCTTAATTCTTACCAGTCATGTAGGTGTGATTGCTCTTAATATTTATATTTTCTTTTGTCAAAGTGTTTGCTGTCTATTTGGGGATAAGCTCACACAAAGTTCATTGGTCCATTCTACATATTATGCAAGAAAGTTATTCTCAGGGATCTGGATGCCATGTATGTTTTGGATCTAGTGAGCAGAAAAATTATTTTACTATGAGCTTTCTTTACATAAAGTTGAACACATTTAAAATGAGAAAGTTTGTGCAAAACAACCTTTAATACTGAATGGTAGGGTGGGAGACACTTTGGGAGAAACTTAAAAAATATCTAATCTAGAAGGCAGCATTATGGGGTATATCATAGTTCATTCTGTTTATTACTACACTTTTTAAAATTTAATTTTACTTTTTATTATGGTGACATTAGTTAATGAAATCCAGTAAGTTTCAAGAGTACAATTCAACAGTAAGGCATATATATATTGCATTGTATGTTCACCACCCATAGTTAGATTTCTTTCTGTCACCACATATTTAACCCCTTTTACCTCATCTACCCTCTTGTAATCACTAGTCTATTGTCCATGTCCATGAGTCTCTGTTTGTTTTTTGCTTTTAAGTTTATATCCCACATATAAGTGATATGATGTGGTTTTCAACTTTTTCCATCTGTCTTATTTTGCTTAGCATGGTTATCTCAAGGTCCATCCATGTTGTCACAAATGGCAGTATTTCATCTCTTCTTATGGCTGAGTGATATTTTATTGTATATACGTACCACAGCTTCTTTAGCCAATCATCAGTTGTAGGATACTTTGGTTGCTTCCATGTCCTGGTCACCGTGAATAATGCTGCTATGAACATTAATGTGCAAATATTTTTTTGGATCTATGCTTTCAAATTATTACTACATTTAAAAGTGGATTTTTGGACTGTCTAAGAAGTTATTAGTTCTTCTTTTAACTCTTGTCATAGATCTCCCAGACTCTGTCTGTTGGCCTTTAGAGATTAGACTATCTTAAAGAATAAGGTGAATCAAAGTGTTTGTAAATTCTATTAGTGATGCTCTGAAATTCTAGGGAAAAAAAACATATTCTAGGATCTTACTTTTTCAGTTGTGTAAACTTATTTCATCCTAAACCTCTGCTAATTTATATCTGTTATACCACAAGCATAAGAGTATGGCCAGTTTAGCTGGGATACCAAATATTGAATATAGCAAAGGAAAAAGAGTATAGATATAGAATATATGTTTATATGTGCATATGGTGCATGTCCAAAGAACATTTTAGAAATTGAAGTTTGATATATGATGAGACTAATATAATGTCTCAAAACAAATAAATTTTAGATAGAATTATAGTAAAGTTTGCAGGCTTCAATACTCTATTAAATGGCTAAAATGGAAAAAATAAGAAACTATGGAAATAGTTACCATGGAGACTTCAACATTCCAGGAATGGTAAGCTGACTGGATCTAATTGTGACTTGGGAGCCCTGTGTAAGAGATGGGCTGGAGACCAAAGCAGACAAGAAGCAGCCTCTCCTCAAGGGAAAGAGCCAGAGGGCTTTTCAGAGAACAACTACCGAATTCAAAATATACTCAACTTTTTTTTGTTTAGTCTATTATTTATCTAAATCTGACGTCCAGGGGATTTTACACTGAAAATGTTTAATGAGAGATGAAGTCTGGCAGAATAAAGGAAGAATGGAGGTTGACCACATGGATTAGAAGGAGAATAAGCAGCAATATAGGTAGCTGGGGAAGAAACTGTACCTTTTCTAGAAGGAGATGGTTAAAACATAAAACTAGAAGAGCTGTTAAATGATGGGTTGAAGATATTTTTCTGCCATTCTCAGTTCCCACTAAATTGGTGGTAAAATAAATAAAAGCACAAAATTTTAGAGAATGAGAGAAGAGGAAATGACAGGCAGGAGATGTCAACATAGATTTGGAAGACTGAAAGCAGAAGAGAGGCAGAACAGAGGAAGATGGGAACCAAGATGAGAATCTAGATGTGTTCAAGATTTGCCAGCAACCAATACCATGGAGGATGAGATTGAGTCATGGGCTAAAAACAGGCAGGAGAGTTACCTGAAGGTTTCTGTGTTATACAGTCTGTCCACATTTCCTATGCCATATGCGAAGCTGGACCTAAATTCCAGAGAACTTAAAATAGAGAGGGTCTGATGTGCGTATATATTTATATATATGTATGCATATATATTTTATTTCATCTGTCTAATACATTTGTCATGTACTCCCTAAGTGTTTTTTTTTTAATTTATGTGTAATTTTTATTCTTTCTATATTTTTGTTTTTCTTGTTGAGCTTTTCATAGGAACTGTTTTATCTTTTAGAGTCTTTTTTGAGACACTCATTCCCAGAGGGGTCCTTTAATTAGTGTTTTAATGGAATACAAATAATTTACACTCTGTGCCTACAAACTTCTCTCTAAGCCTTTTTGTGTCAATTTTCCCATCTAGTTGTTTACAAGTACCTTACCATTTGGCCGAATCATCAGCTATCTCCCATGAACTGGAAAAGATTCAGTCCATCTTTCTGACTCAGCAAAGTGGGCAACATGTTCTTGGAAGTTATGATTTACTCATTAATTCATATAAACCATGAAAATATCTTCCTTCTGCATCAACTTAATGTAGGGACCCTCTTATGGGATCATGAATATGTGTCGATGGCATTATGGCAGAGCTGTATGAGTAAGAACACAGAGAAAAGAAAGAAAACTCATGGATTTTTTGCCTTAATATTTTACTTGAATTCATTCCCATTTAGACCTTTTCTACTTCCTGATTAGAGAGTCCTGCTGAGCACCGTAGTTTAAGGGATCAGCTAATACTCAAATCAGAATAGGTCATTCCAGTTACACGTTCATTTGATGTGTCATGGTCAAACATGAACTTGCCACCTAGGTCTAGTAGCTACCTCAAAGTTTAAAAAAAAAAAAAATTGCTAAAACCCTAAAGGACTTTGCTGTGATTGTTTCAATGGGGCTTGCTATGATCTTCATCCAGTGTCCTGGCTGGCTGTGCACATTTGAGCACTACTGAATTTGCCAGGTCAAAGCTCAAATGGTACCCTTCTCTGCTCCTAGCCCACTTATGTTTGCATAGTCTTTTGGATCACTCAATAAGAAGACCAGTGTAGCCCACTCAAATATGGTATGTTTTCCATAAAATCTAAATGGAACATAAAGACTAATGCTTCATTGGTGAGAATAATTAGCAGCTACTGGTCTTTCATATTGGAGGAGATAACCTAGTATGGCTCAGACCACTAGACTCCCAGAAACTTTACTGAAATCACTCTTGAAGTGGATTTACTTCTCATTTGCTGATATGCAGGTATCTGGTATCTGCTACGTCCTGCTTACTAGGCCCAGTCAACATAATATCATCAATGTAGTAGGCCAGTGCATAGTCATATGGGATGGTAGAGCAATCAGTTTTGGAGAGGTAAAATAGCATTATGTCAAAATTTAGAAAAAATAAATTTTCTGATCTCGCCAAATGAAAGCAAAATGCTTCTTCTTTTCTTTTTTTTTTTAATCTTGAGGGATAGATAAAAAGTATTTCTCAGAACAATATCTACTACCAGATTAAAGGGGCTTTGTTGATCGATCACAATGAAGAGAACACATCTGGAACAGCAGCTCCAATTAAAGTCAAAACTTGAATTAGTTGCTAATGATTCTATGCTATCTTCTAAGACCCACTTGTCCTCTGGCATAGACCAAATGGTGAGTCAAGTAGCTGTATGATAGGAACCACCAATCTTTTATCTTTCAAATTATTCTTGGTAGCATTAAAATCATAATTTTCCATAAGAATATAGTATTACTTTTGTTTTACTATTTTGATAGGGCAAGGGAGATCCAGGGGCTTTTATTTGGCTCTTCTTAGCATAATAATTCTTACTCAGTGTTTCAAAAAGCCAATGTAGGTGTTCTGTCAGTTGCTGAGTATGTATATTCCAACCATAGAAACTAGAAAAATATCTCTGGAATAGCTTCATAATTCCATTGGAGTAATATTGTGAGAACTTAGGTCATAACCCCGTTGGCCACATGGCTTCCATAAACTCTCACTCTGAATTGAAGACTGTAGTAAATGTTTTGGGTTCACAGGGATTAGCCTTAGATCAGAACCAATGGATAGGGAGACTCATCATCATAAAGCTGCCAATTATGACCCATATATAGGTGATCATTGTGATGGTCCAAGTTTCTCCATTATGGAGTCAATAAATAGTGTTGGTTTAATTTGTATATGAAACAGAAAAATTGATTTTAACCCTTACCTAATATGATGAATAAAAATAAATTCCAGATGAGCCACAGATCTTGCTATGAAAAGTAAAACAGAAAGTCTCTTAAAAAACAGGAGACATTTATAATCTGTGAGGAGGGAGTCTAAGACAGGTTCTTAATGGTAAACAAAATAGTACACAGGGCCACCATAAAGGAAAAATTGATAAATTTGACCATATTAAAATTAAGAATGCGTTCATCAAAAAAAGATTAAGAAATCGAAAGGGCAAGCCTCATCGGGACTTGTATCCATAATATATAAGAGCACCTACAAATTAATAAGCAAAAGGCAGAAGGACCAAGAGAAAATAACTAAGAGATGTGAACCCAAAAGAGCATATCCTAATGGTAAGAAATACATACAATGGTGGTCAAATTTACTAGCTATCAGGAAAATGCAAACTAAAATGTTGTGATACACACATATACACACATGTAGAATGGCTAAATTGAAAAAGACTGTAAAGACTGTCACTGATTCATCTTTATCTCATTTTATTACATTTAATCACATTTTTTTATTTTTAATACTGGTCCATTCTCTCTCCTTAGCAGGACTCTCATTTAATAGTGGACATTTAAATACTGAGAATGCCAAATAGTGACCTGAAGTTTCCAGCTAGATCCTGTAGTGAATAACTTCCAGATATTTGCTCTTCATTTGATCTGATGAAAGGACAGTTTCTTTCACTGCCTTGCTATGTTCCCTCTGATAACCTCCATACTATTTTTTCTTATTGTTGATTGTCAATGTACTGAGTCCTTTCAGATTCACTACATGTCAACATCCAATGTGGAGATTACACTTGCCTCTACAATCTGCAGTTGATTTATGTTTAAATTCCTCCTCTAGTAATCTAATAGATATTTTTGTATATGTTCTCCTCTATCACAAAGGCATCCAAAATCAATTTCTTAGTTCTTCAATATGTTGAACCAATGCATACATGAAACGCAGCAAGTCTCAGAACATACAATACCACAGCTAGATTTTTTGTCTTTATACCCATCCTGCCCTGCTCCCTCCTTTGCCTTGAGCATGGACTATAGCTAGTAGAACTTTGAAAAGCTCACATTCATGATTATCACTATGTGGCATATATCCATAAACCTTCCATTTTGTGGCTTGAGAACTATTAAATTCTTAGCTTTCTTTACTTCTTTCCCCTTCTATCATGAACAGTAGCAGGTGGTTTTCCTTGGGGCACCATTTTTATAATTACTTCATGAAGGTTGCTTCATCTAGAAGGTGAACAGAGGACTATAAAGCTATTTTGAGATGTGGGAGCTGGGCTGTCAGCTGTGCTCACTCATTACTTACATGACTCATTTCAGTTTACCAGCTTAACAAAGTATGCAAGACCAATTTGTGCTTCTGTAAGCTTTTAAATTTTAGATTTTGAGAGTCTACTGTTTTGAAGTTAAATTTATTAATTAGGTTTTTCCTTATCTATCACTCTAATTTGTGTTGGTTCTTTCTCAGTGGAATTCTGAGATCATTCAGGAGTAGAAGAGAAAGGTATTTTGAAATTCAGCAGTCCAAATAAAGACCAGATCCTTGGTAGAAAACTATAATCATTTCTCTCAGGACCTGGGTCACTTACGTTGAGTGCTACCTCTTTGATTCACTTTTAAGTGCTGTTTCTTTGAATCTGTCTTCTATCTCTACTTAGACCAAAGGATCAGAAGTCATGTTTTCTGTTTTCTTTTAAGGCCTGACTTCAGGCCCATAGGGTACTTTGTTTACATGGTCTATTTTTTAACAAATTTTATAAGAGACTAGCACGATGAGGCCTAGGAATAGCTGTGAAATAAATGATGTATGTCTTCGATGCCCTCAGATGTGTTGTCCATTCTTCCTTTGAATTCTCTTTCCTTTGAATTTTATTAAGTACAATTTATTATCATGAGATATCTCTACCAGGAGTACTTAACCATTTTGATGGTAGAGTATGAAGTTACAAGAAAAGCACAGTAACCATCTGCTAATAAAACTGACATTACAGGAGCTGATACAAGATTGCTAGTTTGCAGTTTTTTAAGTGAGATAAAATTGATAATCTGTTGAGTACTTCTACTTTTTCATTCATAGATGTATTCTTATAAGAAACTTCTCAGGAGATAAATACATTAAGATTTCCAATCCATCATGCCTTAAGTCAGTGGTCAGCAAACTTTTTCTATTGAGAGCCAGGTAATAAATATTTTAGGCTTTAGGCTTTATGTGGTCTCTGTTGCAACTACTCAGCTTTGCTGTGGTAATGTTAAAGTAGCTATAAACAATATAGAAACAAATGGGAGTGGCCGAGTTCCAGTAGAACTTTATTTACAAAAGCGGATGGCAGAAGTATTGGCCAACAGGCTCTAGTTTGCCAACTCCTGCTTCAAGCCCAAGATGACCTATTCTCTTGAGTCATTTTAGTTTTATCTCTCCATGTGCTCCAGTTCTTCTAAAGGAAAATGTAAAATATGAGTGTTCCACAGCATAGGCATGTAAGAAAGTACAACTCCATGAAATTTTAGGTTTCTTAGGGCTTTATTCTGCTACTGAATCTAAATCTTAACTTTGAATTAAAGTTATTTCTAAGGCTACACTTCTAGTCCCTGCACATGACTTTTGTTATGGAAGACAAGACATTCTCAAGGGAAGACAGATGCCTTATAATTGTACTCACCATCTGGTTAAACACAGTGGGAAGCAATTGTCTTTGAGGGAAAGGTGTGAACACCTGTTCTTTCTTGCAGCTTGAAGATTTACCGTTTCAAGTATATGAAGTTGTATTGGCCTACAGCTATGGCAGTTAAGCCAATTTTTAAAGCTTGAGCAAATCCACCCTCAAGTTGAGCCATGGTTGGTTGATTTATGACTCAAGAATGCTAAATTTCCATGTTGGAATCTGACCAACAGTTACATTGTTCTGTACGCTGCCTGCTGCTTCCTACACAGATAATTACCAGAGGCTAATTTACAGATGCCAGTGGGAACGGAAATAGAGTGAATGGCTGCCCACGGAGCTAGGAATTGGATTTTATGAGGAGTCATGGAGAAGCACATTTGTTCTAAAAAAAAAAAAAAAAAAAATGAGACCAGAAAAGTGACTAGTTAAGAACTATGACAGCAAAATGACTTATCCAAGGGATAGTGTGGTATTTAAAAGCATTGCTTTAGAGTTGGACAACCTAGTTTAACCCCTAATTGCTCCACTTAATTGGTGGAAATCTTGGCTGAGTTACTTAACCTAAGTCTCAGTGCCTCACCAGCAACATCAAAGTTATAGTAGAATCTACCTCAAAGCCATGAGGATTAAGCAAAATAAACACATGTAGAACATTTGTCTGAGTAACTTGAACATAGTAAATGATAAATAAATGTTGTTATTCTAATTTATGCCTCCAATCTGGTGTTTACTCTAAGTTTTCTTCTGTATTTAACAACCATGAACATTTTACCTTCCTCATTTACTCAAAGTTACTGGAGATTTAAAGAGCATTAGATCGCTTGTCTTATAAAACAGCAAACTTAAGATCCATGAATTTAAATGAATTGCCCAAGGTTAGAGACAGATGAAACTAGAATTAAAACCCACCCACTGATTCTCTTGTTAATACAAAATTTCCCAAATTTGAGCTTCTGCAGAAGGGTTTACTGATTCTTTTTAGCAAAACTTAGTTCTCATGTTATTCTTATAATCCAAGCATCAAAGTCAAATTTATAAACAGAGTGACCTTTGGCAAATTATATCCCCCTTATCTCAGTTTTTCATTTATTAAATGAGCAGGTTGGTATGTAGAAATGATCCCTATAATGTTTTTCAATTCTGGAATTCTAAACCTAAAGTTTGGTAGAGACACTTATCACTGAGGTGAACAGCAAGAGTCATGGAAATAGTCATGATTGATCTATGTCATCCATTTCATAAGGGTATCAATTAGTGATTAAAGATGAACTCGGATTGCAACTATCACGAAGGCTAGGGTTTCTTGCACTGACAAAACATCCTTGCTATTGTGTTTGATGACCAATAGAGACTAATCCCTGGAATTTCATTGTGCTGTCACAAGGGAAGGACTAGAGATTTTAGAATTTGAGGAGAACTTAAAGTATACAATGAATAAGCTATGAAATAGTATAGTATGTAAATAAGTACCTTTTTTATTAAACAGCTACTTAGACAAATTTATTTTTATCTTAGAAATTTAGTCCCATAGGTTATTAACAATGCAAATGATGTTATTTAGAATTCACTTAAAACATACACTCACACACAAAGTCTACTTTTTTGCCAGTTACATTTCTCAATGTTTAGGGCATTTAAACTGATCTATTTTGTGTTTTAAGAGGAATTTAGTAATGGAGCTAAAGAGAGCTACCTAGTTTCCTAAATTCCAGTATAATACTCAAATCACTAAGATAATCTTTTTTAAAGACAGCATGGGGAAACAGCAGAAATATTTAGTGAGACTCTTATAGAGCAGTTTAGAATTTTTAATTAGAGCTGGATATTGTTCATGAATTTAAATGATAACTGAATAATCTAATACGTAGGTAATGCTATGACTCCTTATAATAATAATCAAAGTTTATATTTGGAATAAACATTATCCTTGATATACATACTTCAAAATCAACAGAGACTTTTGGAGATTTATATTTTTTGAGTAATTATCTCAAAAGATGGGCCATTCTCTATAATGTGAGATACACTACTCTATAAAATAAGGTGCATAAGTAATCTGAATTAGGCAGTCAATGCCCAAATTCTCATTTTCTGTATTGGAGACCATCACATTTAGGCAATATAGTATTGTGATTAAGAGTGGGCTCTGGAATCAGACAGACTTGCATTTGATTTAGTTCTTTGCCTTTTGCTGTGTGACCTTCAGTAAAGTACTTGACTCATCCAAGCCTCAGTTTCTTCGATGTAAATGTGGAGAGTAACTGTGGCTGTTTCATAGGTGGTGTTGAAAAAATGAGATAATTATATGTAACCTGCTAAGCACAGTATTTACTAAGGGCTTTGTACCTTTCTTCATGGACACATAGCTTTAGGACAAATATATTCAAACATATTCCTTGTTTACAGCAGCCTTCATCAGGGATGGTGGGAGTGCTGCAACATGTTTCTGTGCACTCCATTGTATGTGATGGTGAGAAGCCAGGTGAGCAGTTAGTGGGTGATTGTCATAAATAAGCATGCAGATGTGGTGAGTCCTTTGTTTTTATTATTGTTTTTAATTAGTCAGAGTTGACAGTCAATATTATTTTATATTAGTTTCAGGTGTACAGTATAATGGTTAGATATTTATGTAATTTAAGAATTGATCCCCTCGATTAATCTAGTACCTACCTGGCACTATACCTAGTTATTACAATATCATTGACTATATTTCTATGCTGTACTTCACATCCCCATGACTATTTTGTAAGTACCAATTTATACTTAATCCTTTTACCTTTTTCCCCAACCTCCTTCCCCTCTGACAATCATCAGTTTGTTCTGTATCTATGAGTCTGTTCTGTTTTGGTTGTTTTTTTGTTCTTTAGATTCTACCAATAAGTGAAATCATATGGTATTTGTCTTTCTCTGATTTATTTCTCTTATCATAATGCCCTCTAGGTCCTTCCATGGTGTTGCAAATGGTAAGATTTTATTTTTCTTATTGCCAAATAATATTCTATTATATATATGTACCACTTCTTTATCCAATTATCTATTGAAGAGCACTTATGCTGCTTCCACATCTTGGCTGTAAATGATGCTACAGTGAACATAGGGGCGCATATATTTTTTCACATTATTAGTGTTTTGGATTTCTTCAGTCAAATACCCAGAAGTAAGTCAGAAGATAGCTCTATTTTTAATTTTTGAGGACCCTCCAAACTGTTTTTTATAGTGGCGGTACCAATTTGCAATACCACCAGTTCAGGAGGGTTCCATTTTCTCTATATCCTCACCAACACATGCTGTTTTTTGATTTTTTGATGAGAACATTCTGCCAATGTGTGGTTTAAATTTTCATTCCTATGATGATTAGTGACGTTGAGCATCTTTTCATATATCTATCGGCCATCTGTATGTCCTCTTTGGAGAAATGTCTGTTCAGGTCCTCTTCCCATTTTAAAAATTGGATCTTTTTTTTTAGTGTTTATTTGTATGAGTTATTTATACATTTTGGATTATTAACCCCTTATCAAATGTATCATAAGCAAATATCTTTTCCCTTTCAGTAGGTTTTCTTTTAGTTTTCTGAATGGTTTCCACTGCTGTGCAAAAACTCTTTAGGGTGATGTAGTCTCATTTAAAAATTTTTCTTTTGTTTCTGTTGCTCAAAGTGGCATATCAGAAAAAATATTACTAAGAGAAATGTCAGAGAGTTTACTGTGTGGCAAATCCTTCAAATACACTGATCGAAACTTTCAAGTTTGCATCTTGAAATAAGATCCTTTTTATTTGCTTTTCATTTGGTATAGAATTCATTTCTTGGCTTTGTTGGGTATTTCAAACCATCTGCATTTGCCCACCTTTTAAAAATTTCTCTGAATCTCCAGCTGATCTCAGTAGAACTATGTATTAGAAAATTAAATCTGATGGAGATTATCTATCTTTTTAGAACTTAAGCTTTAGAGAATTTCTTATAGATTTTTAAGTTTCTGGAAGAAAAACTGTTATATGAACCATTAATTAGAAGTAAAAAATATTTTTGTCTATTTATATAAAAAAGATACCCATTTTAAACTTTTCTACTTCAGAAATTTGGATTCAGTAATTATGTAATGTTTTTATTCCAATTAACTTACATACTATAATGGGGATAATTATTCTTTTTATTTTTATAGAAAATGAGATAAATTTATAGTCTTTTGGAGTGCACTTAAATATATGCCATTTCATGTACTGGTGTGGAACTTCCTTTTGATGATAGTAGGTGAGAACTTTTCTCATTCACCCTCAGAATTGCAATGTAAACAAAAAATAATATAAAGTGATAAAGAGAAAATTATTCCAAGTTATTTAAAATAGATGTGAAAACTGGTTACAGTTAATATATACACTACAAACGATTTAATGTGTGGAAGAGTTAGAATAGTGTCTGACACATAATATATGTTTGCTTAATATATGCCAGATATTATTATTTCAGAAGAGAATTTAATTGTGAATAGTAGAATAAAAAAAAATAACATGACTTTTATTTTGACTTGATCTTTGATAATACTTAGCAACAGGTACTGTTAGAATGGAAAAAAATTAGTATCCTAATTTATGTTAAGGGTACAAATGCTGGCATACTTAATAGGGTTTGATATTCTTTTATTTGATTGAGAAAATGGTATGTACATTTTATTTTTAGAGAATTAACAATTTATGGGGACCCAATCCCACCAAAATGAGAGCAAGTATATTCTGTGCACCATTATGATAGGTTGTTTTTTTTTTCAACTGTTAAGTGTAATCGTAGTTGGCAAGTTTATTAAATATATACCAGAAATGCTCTCTATTTTAAGAATGTTGACTGCTAGACTTGTAGAGATTTGACTTTCTATTTAGTATGTGGCCAATATAAAATAGTCTTTTTTTTCTAATGCAATTTTATGATTGCCATTTTTATGATTAGTGTTCAAGGAGGCAATGAAACTTGTAGTAGCGATCCTTAACATTTAGATAGAACTTGAGAGTCTACAAAGTGCCATCACATCCATGACCCCATTTCCATGTGAGACAAGCTGTATAATTTCCATTTTAGCTGTGATTTAGAGAAGTTGCTCACCCCAGATTCCTCTGTTTGCAAAACCCTGAGATGACTGTCATTTCTACCACATCCCGACTTATAGCAAGCCACTGTGCTTATATGTTTAGATGCATCATAGCAATACCTAAAGATAAGTAATAGCTTTTGATAGTCTCATGTCATTCAGTGACTTTAGCTAACAGTAATTTTTCTGTGCTTACTTTCCACTTGAAAGCACAGGGGAGGTACTTTACCTTCCCCTTCTCTCAGTATATTCTGAGGATGAAAGGATGAAGGCTAGGGAAATAAAGAGCAATGCCTCACCTCCTTTTTTTAAAGACTGTGAGTACACTTCTATGTCTATATGCATTTACATCTAGATAGATCATGAGAAAATCAAGGAGCTAGAAAACTGTGACAGCAGTAGAACTCAAAAAGTTGCCAATGGTGAGGAAGATATTGCATTTTTTAATAGAATAGTCAATTAATGGGGAACCTATTTGGGGATTCCTCTGCAGCCGCTAATTTGTTTCATTTTTAAACTTTTTGGTTACCCATTATAACTCAGTGAGGTGGGTGAAGACAGCTGTTCTTGGCTTCTTAACAGTGAATGAGGCCACTAGTTCATTTACTCTAACAAAGTCTTATTCTTGAGTTGTCACATGTTTTGATGAAAGTCATTTGATCAGTTGGATACACTGAAAAGCCCATTTTCCCCTTATTCTGCTAGCTAGTGTTACAGCCTCAATTTTGAAGAAAATTAAACCAAAGTACAGAAAGTCTGACAGAATTACCAACGGTTAGTGTCAGAGTCAGGGAAAATTTAGTGGTCACGTCTCTTTTCTTTGATAGAAGGCACAGCTCAGAAAAGTGGTGTCTCTAAGCCAAGGAGTCTTACAAGTGTTCTTTATTTCCAGAGCATCTTGGACCCATTCACTATAGTAGGGTATTTTTAGAGGCTCTAATTCTCTCTCTCTCTCTCTCTCTCTCTCTCTCTCTCTCACTCTCACTCTCACTCTCTCTCTCGACACTGCTTTCTAACGCCCTATACTACCAAAAAAAACACCCACCTTTTTTTATATTTCCCATTGATGTTGCAAAAATTAGATTCGTTGTCCTATAGAATTAACCCCATTTTGTTTTTTTTCTCTTCGTTCTCTTTGTGATATTTCACTTGATCTGTTGCTTCCTTTATTTTTTGCAATAGGAGTTAGTCTTAGAGGATTGATTAGTTTCAAGCTCGACTTTTGAGCAAGAATACTACATAGGTGGGTCTGTGTTCTTCTGACTACTTCACATCTGCTTGCCAGCTAAGATGAGGTGTTAGCCACGTTAACCAGAGATTTCAAATAAAATACTCTACTAGTAGATAGAAACCACTAGTAGATTTCAAACCTCTAAGGCCAAATACTTTGAGGAAGGTATTTGAAAAAGGATTTGAGACACTTACATGGAAGAGTAACAAAAGATGTAATTAGAATATTATAATCCTGTAATAGGGATGGAGAGAAGGGGGAGAAGCTGCTGGGATGTCAAAGTGGGACGTGAAGATTGAACAGGAGACTGAAGCTGAGGAGTCAGCTGGTGACAGGAAAGCTTACTAGTGTTTTTCTTCAGCAAATGAGCATGCCTGTAAGCCTTTGATTGAGAGATCCCAGAGGCTTACCTGCTTTTTCAGATGTCGATTTTAATTCTGCAAACATCTACCCAGAAATATATATTTATCTGTTTTTATGCCATTACCGTACTAGTTTTGTAGTATAGTTTAAAATTTGGGAGTGCGATACTTAATTCTTTCTTTCTTGAGGTTTCCTTGGCTTGAGGGCCTTTTGTGGTTCCATATAAAGTTTAGGATTAGTTGTTCTAGTTCTGAGAAGAAGGCTGTTGCTATTTTGTAGGACCTGCACTGAATCTGTATATTGCTTTGGGTGATAAGGACGTGTTAACAATATTAATCCTTCTAATCGACGAGCATGGTATAGCCTTCCATTTATTTGTATCCTCTTCAATGTCTTCAATGTCTTACAGTGTTCAGGGTTCAGGTCGTTCACTGGCTTACATTTATTCCTAAGTATTTTATGCCTTTTTATGCAAGTGTAAATGGGATTGTTTTAATTTCTCTTTCAGATAGTTTCTTATTGGTGTGGAGAAATGCAACAGATCTCTGTCTATCAACTTTGTATCCTGCAAATTAGTGAATTCATTAATCAGTTCTGATAGTTTTTCGGTGGAGTCTTTAGAGTCTGCTATATGTAGTGTCACATCATCTGCAAACAGTAGCTTTACTTCTTCTTTTCTGATTTTGATGCCTTCGATTACTTGTTTTCTGTTGTGCCTAGGACTCTCAGTACTATGTGAAATAGAAGCGTACTTGTCTTGTTCGCAATCTTAGAGGAAAGTCAGCTTTTCACGATTGAAGATTTTAGCTGTGAGTTTGTCATATATAGCCTTTATTACGTTAAGGTATGTCTTTTATATCTACTTTGTTGAGAGTTTCTATCATGAAGGGATGGTTTTTGTCAAAAATGTTGAAATTTTTCTGAGGTACAATTTTTATCCTTCATTCTTTGATGTATCACATTGATTGGTTTATGGATGTTGAACCATTCTTGTATTCCTGCCATAGATCTCACTTGGTCATAGAGTATAATCTTATTATGTATTGTTGAATCCAGTGTGCCACTATTTTGTTGAGAAATGTTGCATGCATGTTCATCAAGAATATTGGCCTGTAGGTTTCTTTTTTCCTAAGATATTTGTTTGTTGTCAGTATCAAGACAATGCTTGTTTTATAAAATGAGTTTGGAAGAGTTCATTTTTCTTCAATTTTTTTGAAATAGTTTAAAAAGAATAGGTGTTAATTCTTTAAATGTTTGGTAGAATTCACCTGTGAAACCATTTGATTCTTAGCTTTTATTTGTAGGGAGTTTTTTGATGACTGCTCCAATCTTCTTGGTAGTAATTGGTTTGTTTAGATTTTCTGTGTCTTCTTGTTTTAGTTTTAGAAGGTTACATGCTTCTAGAAATTGATCCATTTCTTATAGAGTGTTGAATTTGTTGGCCTATAATTGTTCTAAGTATTCATTAATGATTCATTGTATTTCTGTTCTTCTTTTTTTATTCCTTTAAGTATAAGGTTAGATTGTTTTTGAGACATTTCTTGTTTCCTGAGGTAAGCCTGTATTGCTATGAATTTCCCTCTTAGGACTGCTTTCAGTGTGTCCTGTAGATTTTGGATCATTGTGTTTTCATTTGTCTCAAGGTATCTTTTGATTTCTTCCTTGATCCTGTTGTTAACCTATTCATTGTTTAGTAGCATCTTATTTGGCATCCATGTGTGTGTGTGTGTGTGTGTGTGTGTTTTATTTTTTCTTGTATTGATTTCTAGTTTCATACCATTGTAATTGGAGAAAACTCTTGATATGATTTCAGTCTTCTTAAATTTACTGAGACTTTTTTTGTGGCCTAAAGTATAGTCTTTTCTGGAAAATGTTCCATTTGTGTTTGATAAGATTGTATATTCTGCTGCTTTGGGGTGAAATGCTCTAAAAATATCCCTTATGTCTATCTGGTCTAGTTTATCATTGAATACTACTGTTTTTTAGTTGTTTTTCTGTCTGGAAGATCAGTTCATTGATGTCAATAGAGAGTTAAAGTCTCCTACTGTGAGTGTATTATGGTAGTTCTTTCCCTGTATGTCGGTCAATAGTTGCTTTATTTAGGTCTTCCCTTGTTGGGTGCATCAATGTTTACAAGGGTTATATCTTCTTAGAGTGATCCCTTTATCATTATGAAATGTCTTTTTTTTTTTGTCGCTTATTGCCTTTGTTAGCATGTCTATTTTGTCTGATGTAAATATTGCCACCCCTGCTGTTTTGTTTCCATTTTTACGAAATGTCTTTTCCCATCCCTTTACTTGTAGTACGTGCATGTCTTTCAATCTGACATGAGTCTCTGGTAGGCAACGTGTCTTGTTTTTTTGCTAAAAATTATAATCCCCTATTTTTTCTTTTTCCTCCCCAATTTCATTATTTTTAAAAATGATGGTTGACATTCAGTGTTCTTTTATATTAGTTTTAGATGTACAACATAGTAGTTAGACATTTATAAAATTTATGCAATAATCCCCATGATTAGTCTGGTACCCAGCTGGCACTATACATAGTTGTTACAGTATTATTGACTGCACTCTCTAAGGTAGACTTTACATCTCCATGATTACTTTGGAATTACCACTTTGTATTTCTTAATCTCTTCACCTTTTTCACCTGGACCCCCAAAACCCCTCTTCTCTGGCAACCATCAGTTGGTTCTCTGTTATCTATGAGTCTATTTCTGTTTTGTTCATTTATTTTTTTCTTTAGATCCAGCATAGAATAAGTGAGCTTGTACGTAGTTTTTGTCTTTCTCAGACTGACTTATTTCATTTAGCATAATACTCTCTAGATATACTCATGTTGTCGCAAATGGTGAAATTTTGTGTTTTTTTTTTTTACGGCCAAATAATATTCCATTATATATATGTTCCATATCACCTTTATCCAGTTGTTTATTCATTTCCACTGAGGTTGCTTTTATGTCTTGGCTATTGTAGATAGTGCTGCAGTGAACATAAGGGTGCATATATCTTTTTGCATTAGTATTTAAAGACCGAGAAGTAGAATTGCCAGGTCATAAGATAGTTCTATTTCCAATTGTTTAAGAAACCTCTGAACTATTTTCCATAGTGGCTGCAGCAATTTACATTTCCAGCAATGGTACATGAGGGTTCCCTTTTCTCTGCATCCTAGTCAATACTTGTTGTTTATTGATTTATAAATGATAGTCATTCTGACAGGTGCGAGATAATATCTCATTGTGGTTTTAATTTGGATTTGTCTCATTGATGACCTTCAGCATCCTTTCATATGTCTGTTGGCCATCCGTATGTCCTCTTTGGGAGAATGTCTGTCCAGGTCCTCTGCCCCTTGTTAAACTTGTTTGTTTCTCTGCTGTTAAATGGTATGTGTTCTTTATCTATTTTGGGTATTAACCCCTTATTAGATGTGTAATTTATAACTATCTTCTTCTAGTTGGCATGTTGTCTTTCTTTTTGTTGATGGTTTCTTTGCTGTGCAGAGCTTTTTAGTTTGATGGAGTCCCATTTGTTTCTTTTGTTGCCTTTGCCCATAGAGATATACCCAGTAAGATGTTGCTAAGACTAATGATGCTAAAGAGTTTACAGCCTATGTTTTATTCTAGGAGTTTTGTGGTTTTGGGTCTTAAATTTAAGTTTTTATTCCACTTTGAATTTATTTTTGTATATACTAAAAGAAGTTGGTTTTATTATTTTTTTTTGCATGTATCTGTCCAACTTTCCCAGCATGTCTTATGGAAAAGGCTGTCTTTACCATCTCTTTACAATATACATTGTATATTCTTGACTCCTTTGTCAGATTGATTGACCATATAGGTGTGAGTTTGTTTCTGGGCTATTTTATTATATATAGATATCTCAATGTAATACAATAGCCCATAATATCCCAATGTAATAAAATAGCCTATATATTCAGAGAATATATATATTCATGGGATACTTAGGAAGATGAACAAGTCAATTACTGTCTCTCAAGATCCTCATAATTTACTAGGATGACACACACGAAGTTGCTTTAATCTAGGTCACATAGTGTTAACTGCTGTAATAGAAGTGCCTTTTTCAGGGATATGGGAACATAGTGGATGGAATTAATAATTCCTGACAGGATGTGGGAATTCCACAGAGGAGAAGGCATTTGAATAGGATTTGAAGAAGATAAATAAATTTCTCTCAGTGGAACGGAGAAGAAAGGGAATTCCAGTCCATAGAAATAACTTGAACAAGATAAAAACAATTAAAAAATTTTATGATGTTTTCAAAGAATGATAGAAGATTCATTCTAAAGAAGCACACTGTAATGTCAGTACATGGTAAGGAAGCTTAAAAACTAAATAGAAACACACCTGAAAATGAAGGTAGAGGACCAGAGTGGGAATAGTTTTAAAAGACATGTTAAGGAATTTTAATTTTTTTCCTATTATTAATTGGACACTTTTTTAAGAATAAAAGAAACATTATAAAATGTATATTTTATGAAGAGTATTTTCTGAGTAGCCTACAGGATCAATAAGAGCAGGTAGAAAATGATCCATTCGGAGTCCACTTTTAATGTTTGGGACCCTGTGAAAGGACAGGAAAGTATAGAGACAGTTTAGAGGTAGAAAAACAAACTAATGTGAATTGAGAGAAGGGAGTAAAGGTGACTGTCATATTTTTAGCCACAAAGTAGAAGATTATATCATTTAACTATAATAGAGAATTTAGGTTGATGAAGGCAAATATGAGATAAATTTAAAACTATTGGGTCTGAACTGTCTGTGGCATAACTGTCTTTGTTAATTTATTTAACAAAGGAGTGAATGACATATACTTTCTAGGTGCTCAAATAGAGAAGTTAAACAAAAGACAGATAAGTCTCCAGCTCTTATGCTTACTAGTAGGGGCACACTGACAAAAGCAGGGAGAAAAAATTGCAGATTCTAATGAGCACCAAATATAAAGTAAAAGAAAATGTTGGAAAGAGAGTGACTGAAACGAGGGAGTTGTTAGAATTATCAGGAAAGGTCTCTGGGGGAGAAGAAGACTTTCTAACAGAGACCCAGGCGATGAGAAACCACTCATAAAAAGACCTAGAGTAAGAGAACTCCAAGCAGAGGGAACAGTAGATGAAAAGACTGCAAGTCAGGAACCAGCAATGCATGTCAAGAATGAGAAAATCAGTATTACTGAGGGGCAGCGAGGTTGATGATGTATTCAGATGGGGCAGCAGGGATGCCAGTGATGTAGGTCTTTTAACACAAGAAATTTGTTTTTAGTAAGAGCACATAAGGACAGTGGTAAACAAAGAAAAGACATTCTCTGATTTATGTTTTAAAAGGATCTCTCTTATCTCTGAGAGGGGAATGGACTCAAAGAAAGTATGAATGAAAGTGGTGAGTCTGGGGAGGAAGTTCTCATACATGATGGTGGTGGCTTGGGTTAGAAGGTGGTCATAGAGGTGGTCAGATGGGCAAACTCTAGGTACATTTTGAAGGCTGAGCTAGTTGGACTTGCTGATGGAGTGGTGTGGTGGTGGCAGTGGTGGCAGGGGAGTGAGTAAAAGTGGTGGCAAACTAGTGGGGGTGGGATGGGGAGAGGTTTGGTGGTCTAGGCTTAAGCATGTGGCAGGAATTTGAAAATTTAGTGCTAGAATTCAGGAGAGAGGTCAAACTTAAAGAAATGGATTTCAAAGAAATTTCCCATGTGATGAGTTACTTAGGATTGTCTTCTAAAAAAGAATTAGATGATTGGTCATTGGGGGGGTGAGAACTGTTTGACACACAGACAAAAGTAATGGTGGAAAGAAGAAAAAAGACAAAAAGATTGTTCTCAATTCTCTGCACTAACTCCTGCTCCCGCAACATGAGTGCTGTGTGCTAAAGACAGGCTAGAGGAATTATAGTAGTGCCTGGTCAGTAACTTTCTGAAAGATTGTGAATGAGGAAATCACAGCAAGTAGGGAAAAAAGAGATTCCAGCACTAACAGAAAAGAGAGATTCCAGTTTTATTGAAGTGAAGATGAAAAGGAGTTTCTGCCGGTTATGAGATTAAATGCATAAAATTGTGTCCAAGAAAAAGCTTGGAAGTTAAACCTAGAAGCAAGGGCCTCCAAGGAAATTTTGTTTTATTGTGGGAAAGGAATAAAAAATTGTTATAAATTAGGTAATTGGGTTTTGCGAGTTAGGCATATAAATGTAATACATTCACATATTATTTGATATTATTAATATGTTATTTTAACTAAACTTTATAATTTTAAAGAAAAACACTTATTCTCTATTTTATATGTTTCTAGGTGTGCTGAGAAAGTGTGTCTGTATGTTTGTGTGTGCATGCATGTGCACAAGCCTGTATAAAACTACTTGAGAGAATTCACAAAAAATTGCAGTGATTATAATGTTACATATCATAAGGGATATTTAAAGTCTATGTCCGGATGATCATATATGGGGAAAAGGGCTGAAAATAAAATTCTCAGTGACGTTCACACTTACAAGGTTGATAAAAGAGAACTAGAAATGGATCTGAGTAAGAGCGAATATTCTAGGAATTATACTAGTAAAATTTGACATCAAAATTATAATCCTGGATGTTAACTAGAATCATTATGGTAATCATTTGTCAATTTATACAAATATCAAATTATGTTGTATACCTGAAATGCATACATTATATAAGCCAATTGTATCTCAATTAAAAATGGGTAAAAAAATTAAGTATTTAATACATTTTATACTCTTTATACTCTACTTTTCCTCTTTTTCTTAAAATGCCTGGAATAGTAAGAAAAAAATAAAATTACAATTTCAAACTTTTTTCTTAACAAAATTTTTTATTTTGACGTGTCTTAGGCACCTCAAATTCATAATCAACATGAAAAAATTAAATTCATTTGTTTCATCAACACTCTCCTCTTATTCTTTAACCCGATAGATGGCGCCATGCAGTTGATCATGTTACAAATCTGGTTTTATTTATTTTTTCCTCTGATATCTCTGACATCCTATCTGTCACCAGTCCAGATGCTTTTACCTTCCAAATTCTTCTCAACCTTCTCTATTCCTCTTTATTCCGTTTTTCACCCAATCAGGCCAAGCTACCTACTATAGCTACTGCATTAATCACCTAACTGGTTTAAGGCAGTGTTCTCAGAAACCAGGATACATTTGGCAATGTCTGAAGACAGTTGTGATTGTCACAGCCGAGGACAGGGGCACTACTAATATTTAGTAGGTAAGACCTGGGATGTTGCTAAACTTCCTACAATGCTTGGGACAGTCCCTAAACACAACAAAGAATTATCTGATTCAAATGATCACTAGTGCTGCTGCTGAGACACCTTTGCAAACGGACATTCACTCTTATCATCTGCTTTTTTCCATGATAAAATTTCTCCAAAACAATCTGTATAATCTCAAAAATAAACATATAATTATCATTAGTTTAAAATGAGAGACATTTCTATGCATTACTGAATCTCAAAATGGACATTCTTGTTATACCAAAAAAAAATTCCATTACATAAATCCAGTTATTCCAAAAAATAATGATTGTTTCAATAATTAACATTAGGAAAATTGTTTATCTTAACATACACCAGTAAGCACTTTCTTCTGCATTAATTTTTTATGATGTGGCTGTATACTTGTTAATTTCTTTTATACCTATTTTTTTTTGTATTTAAGAATACGCTCATATATGATATTCAGTGTTTAGTAATTAAACTTAATTTAAAAAATCTCAACTAAAATTAGCCAAACACAACTACTCCAAAAGGAACATTGAAGATAACATGGCAAGTCATGTAATTGTAAAGTTAACTGCTTCGTGGCTCTCCTCTCCTGATAAGATGGCAAGCACTCAAATGCCCAGTAGGTCAGGGGGCTGCCCCCTCATCTGATGTAGGATTTCAAATGAAATTCCAGATACAATTGTTTTTCTTAACAAAAATACCTACAGTAGGATATGTTTATATTACATTTATGTTATTTTTATGTTAAGCAACAACATAACAATGAAATTAATCATGTCATGTCCTGTTTAACATCGTTCATTGGTTTTCTTTGCCATTTGGATTAAGTCTAAATTCTTGCCTACAGCTCAAAAGGCTATGCAAAGTCCCATCTCAACATATGTCACTCTCTCCTACTTCTACTACAATTTGGCCTTCCTGAACTTCTTTCAGATCCTGTGTAATGCTCACTCATCCTTTTATCTCTGCTACTTTGTATGTGCTATTTTCTGTCTGGAATATTGTTCCCCACCTTAACTCTCAACCTTCCTGGCAGGCTTCCCTATCCCCCTTACTCTATCTCTTTTCAGCTTTAGTGTGTGTATTTCTTGTTTTTTTTTTTCTGCAGTGTTGGAAATTCCTGATGTTTAAGTGAGGTCCATTTAAGTTTCCAAATATGACCACCCTGCCCCATAAAAGATAAACAAAATTATTAGAAACAAAGTAATAATTGTTGTAAGTGTTATGCTCCATTAATGCCATCGACCTTCACTTACGGCTTGGGTTTTTCATAGCATGATCATGGTATACAAGTGAACAGAGCCTTCACAAACCATCATTAATAGTAAAGTAAATGGAATCAATAAGAAATTAAAACAGAGGAGTGCACCACTGGAAAGGTAGAGTCCAGAATAGCATTTAAACTCCTTGAAGAGTCCATGCAGTATTCTTTTGATCATTTTGCAAAATGGCTATAAAATTTCCTAGGAGTGATCACTTTCTTAAACTATGGAATCTATGATACTAGATTCCATAGTTTAATAAATCTAGTTATGTTTTTGTCATCTCCAAATTAATTATTTCTGTATCATTTTAAAAACTAACTTTTCCAAGGTGGAAAACAATTTTCATCCTGAAGATAATGCTTTGACCTTCTCTTTAGAAGAGAAAATGTAAAAATTATCTTAGTGCTTAGTGATTGGGAGGCTGTGTTGCAGATTCACTCTGTGATATCAGGAAGTCCATTTTGGCTCAGTTTGAGTTCTGGATTTCCGACAGGGCTGTGCCCTTGCTCTATAAGTCCTCTGAATTTTTAGCTGATACTATTAGGAAGTAAAATATAATAATCTGTCAAACTATCAATGAATGCTTTCCTTAAATATAATAGGAGCTTTATGACCAAAGGGCAACACTATTTGAATTTTTATTTGAATAGCAAGTCTGCATTTATGTATAAGATATTATACTGTATATATAAATTATGGTGTCTAAATAGGTATAGAAGCATTCTAGAGGTTAGCAGTTTAGAAAGTAAATTATTTATGTGTTAGAGAGGAGCATCTTCACTTAATATTCTGGAGGTTGTGGCTCTTTGAAAGTGAAAAAGAAGCAATATCAGAAATAGTGCATGTAACTATGTATAAGCTAATTTTAACTGGAAAATGACTATTGTTTTCTAATCATTAAGGATGTTCACTAGTAATTCTGCCCACTTTCCCAGGCACATTCCAGGCACCAAAATTGTACATAATGTCTGATTTGATGTGGACAATAGAGAGCAGAAGTGATAAGGGTCTTTTGTAGGCAAAAGCCTGTTAGACCCCAGGTAGAATTTTCCAAGTGCCTTTATCCATGCTCCACTGACTAGCAATATTCCAGATGGTGGAGGCTCCATCACCCTGCATCTCTCAGTGAGTATGATGAGGGAGTGTTGAAATAAACCTCTATTATTTAGAGCCATGTGATTCTGGAGTTAACTTGTTGACAATAGTGTAAACTAGCCAATCCTGACCAATCTTTTGGGCTATTGTTACCTTACTAACATTGAAAAAATTCAGAATGTTAGAATACATTTGATTCTCTAGAATCATCATCATTTTTTTTTAGGCCACCAGGAGAATGTATAAGAAAACAAGTAACCAAATGTTACAGAGCTATGGTTTTATATATGATACCTTTGACTGATTAAGTTGAATAAAAATAGACTTAAAATGATTTTTCCAATTTATTCTAGATAATTATATTAATTTAATTTAATAATTATTTAACATAATTACCTGTTATTTGTTTATAAACTATAAATATCTCTCCATGTGTTTGAGTCATAAATCTTGAATCTCCCAGACTATTTGTTACATATAGCTGCTGGAATATGTTAACTCAGAGACAGAGCACAGAATGATATGGCATAAATCTTAGAAAACTAGTTACAGATTGCCAAATTCTTTCTAATCTTAAAATATGTTGCTTAAGATTTTTTTTACATTCTGATTTACATTATTGATTTAAAAAAATTACCTCTGCCTACTCAACTAGACAGTTTTTTATTTTTTTCTTATGGGCAAAGACTTGTCTTAGTTGCATAGTTAAAAAGAGTTTCCGGCCCATAGAGTATACTCTGACGTGTTTCGTATATTTGAATGTTTAGAACTAAATGAATTCTCAAGTTATAATAGTCATGGCATGTGAATGGTAACTCACAAAACTATTAAAATGACAATGTAGAAATTAATAATTTTTATTTCTGAAATAGAAGTTTCACATGAATCCAGTTAGGGAGATAGCCAGTTGTTGGGAGCTGATTTGGAGTAAACTGTTGTTTTGATCACAGAGAACATAATTCTATTTAATGTTGTGATTTCTTAGCTCAAAGAATCATATGGTAGCCAGTGGGTTGGAGAGGTGTCAGAGTTTGGCCTGCTAGGATGCCTTTCTACCTAATTGTGGCAGTTGCTTAACTCAAAACAATAATCAAACAAAACAAAACAAAACAAAACAAAACAAAACAAAACACCCCAAACCCAAAATCCACAAAAGGTACTTAGTCTGGAACATAGGCCTTCATATCCAAAAGGGATTAACATTAGACAGATGGCAAGTTCTGAATAGCCCAGCAGTTAGTATTTTTGCCTTGTGAGATAAGCCAAAGTGAATTCTATGCTAATGTATTTACTCATGCACAGAATTAGTTTAGTTTGACTACAGGTCCACACAGAGTTGGGTTTTTTTAAAAAGAACATTCTGTCTTTTAGTATTGCAGACTTTGTTCAATAAGTTCTGACATTTATGACATCTTCGTATGTTACTATGGTGGGGCCCCAAAAGATGTCCATATCCCTATTTCCAGAACCTGTGAACATGTTGCTTTACATGGCAAAGGCACTTTGTAGATGTGATTAAAGTTAAGGACTTTAAAACGTGAGGTTGTTCTGGATTGTTCAGGTAGTCCTAATCTAATCACGCAGGTCTTTAAGAGCAAAGAACTATTTCAGTTGTGGTTAGAGAGAGATGTGACAATAGAAGAAGGGTCAGAGATGTAACATTACTGGCTTTGAAAATGAGCCCAAGGAAACCTTTCAATAGGAACAGAAAACTGCTGAAACAGACCTACAATGACTAGAGCTACTGGGATTATAAAATAACTGTGTTTAATGTGTTTAACATGTTTATAGAAGTAAGAATGTATGGATGTGTAATAAGGGAAATAATACTATCAAACTAGATTGGAAAGAAGTAAAATTTAGAGATATGAAAAATGTAGTAATTGAAATTAAAAACTCAGTGGCTAGACTATATATTAAATTGGACATAGCTAAAGAAAGAATTAATAAACTTGAAGGTAGAATTGAAGAAATTACATGAATCTAGTTCAGAGAAACAAAAAGATGGAAATATGACATATTAAGAGAAACACAGTATAGAATGGGAAGGTCCAACACAGAAGATAATTAGTTCTAGAAGAAGAGAATAGACAGGATGGGGATTGGCAACATTAAAAAGGAATATTAATCTAGGATTTTCTAGCATTGAAGAAGAACTTAGTTATTATATTCAGGGAGCCAAAAAACTTTAAGTAGGATAAATACAAAGAAATTTATATCTGGATACCTAATAGTGAACCTGAAGTAAAACACCAAAGACAAGGATAAGATAAGAAAAAGTAGCTAGAAAGTAACAGTAGTTACTTACAAAGGAACAACAAGTAGACTAAGATGCATAATTATAACTTCAAGGTATTGAGAAAACCTAGAGTCCTATACCTATCAACAATATTTTTCAACATAAAAGGATAAATAATGACTAACAATAGACCCTTATTGGAAGAACTTCTAAAGAGTATATTTCAGAAAGAAGAAAGATGATTCCAGAAAAAAAGCCTGAAATGTAAGGAATGTATAAGCATCAATCACATAAATTTAATTAATTTCCTCAGATGCATCTTGGCTCCACCTGCTTCCCTCAGTCACTTGATCCTCCTCAACACCTGCTGCATCCTCTGGTCTTCTCTCCAGCTTGTATGGTTCCTCTGCTTGGGACAGTTAATGACTTACCCTCCTTGACTACTGTAGTGTTATCAAGCTATCCAACTGCATACATGGTGTCTCTGGCTATTTCTGCCACTTTCAAACTTGGACAGAATTTTTAACACATCTGTCTTTGAATATGTTAAGATAAGCAGATAATTTGAACAATGTAATTTTTATAAATGTTAAAATTTCAATGGCTTTACAACTATAAGTATATTTCTTCTTTCACTAAATAGTCTAACACCGTTGTTTCTAATTGGTAGGAGGCTGTGTGTGGCATGTGGAGCTCTGTGCAGCATGATCATTCAGGGACCCAGAACAACAGATGGGCTCAACACTTAATTTCCAAGATCACCATGAGTATTAAAATCTAGCCAGTAAGAGGGAATGAAGTTAGCATAAATATGATAGCTAGGTGGAGGGCCAGGGGAGGGAGGGAGCAACTAGGGGGATTGTTTTATGAACTATATAGATGTCTAACCAATGTACTGTATACATAAAACTAATGAAAGAAAGAAAGAAAGAAAGAAAGAAAGAAAGAAAGAAAGAAAGAAAGAAAAAGATAGAAAAAAAATCTAGCCAATAAACAGGAAGGAAACATGAAAGAGCACAGGCAAAGCTTATATGAGATAGCCTATAGTGACTTATTTCCTTTTCATTCTTATTTCATTTGCCAGAGTTCAAACATATGGCTAAACCTAGATGGAAGGAAGGTTGAGAAATATAAGCTCATTTAAGTATAAGATCAATATTTTAAAAAGTGAATTGCAGTTTTACATAGAGTATTAAAAGAATTAGAAAAGTCAATCAAAATTATGGTACCATTTACAATAGCAACAAGAGTGTGTAGTTTTAGGAACAATTTGTTGGAAAATTTACAGAAGATATGAATAAATGGAAAGATATATTATGTTAATGGATGGGAAGAGTCACTGTCATAAAGATGTCATTTCTTCCAAAACTGATATATAGATTAAAAGCAATTAAATCAAAATCCCAAAAGTAATTTTTGTGGAATTTGACAAGCTGACTCCTTAAGAAGATAAACCAGGTGATGTGGAGGGGGGATAGATCTAACATAGAGTAAGAAGTAATATTAAATTACTGATGAAAATAGTGTAGTATTGGCATGAGGTATACAACAGATTGATGAAGTGGAATAGAAGGTCCAGCAATAGATCTAAGTGTATTTAGAAACCTGATTTATGGCAGAGCTGACACTGCTTTCATTGAACAAAAATGAACTTCCAGTAAATTGTGCTGGGAGAGTTAGCCATCATAATGTGGACCCCTGTATACTGTCACATACACAAAGATCAATCCTAGCTAGATCAAAAATATAATCATGAAAAACAAATCTTTAAAATGTTTAGAAGAAAATATAGAAGAATATCTCTATGACCTCAGAATAAGAGAAGATTTTTTAAAGCAATAAGCAAAAATACTAAATATTAAGGCTAAGTTATATAAAATTCACAGTTAAAACAAAGAATCTTTGTTTCCCAAAAAGATACTTAATGGAGATTAAAATACAAGTAATAAATTGTAAGAAGATATTTGCTGCACATATAACATTTAACAGTTATTAAAATTCATAATATAGAGATATTATCTATGATTCAGTAAGAAAAGATAAATGGTCTGATAGAAAAATGGACAAAAGACTTCTCTAGTCATTTAATAGAAGAGTAGATATAGACATATGAAAAAAATTCAATCTTATGAAATATTTATACTAATAGAATTTAGGAAGAAGAAAAAATGTGAGACTTTAGCTTTCTTTTCATAAGTAAGTTTATTTTTTCACCCTTGCAAACCGTCATTCTCCTTTCATTCTTCATTAGCCATCTTCATCTTTATCATCCACTGTTTAGCATGACTGGCTGGTAATTCAAATATAATTCTGAAAGTCTCAGGTGGGTTTGCTTCCTTTCTATGGTATATGGTATTTGAGTCAATTTCTTAATTTTTGCCTTTATCTCAATTGATTGAATCATGCTTGTCAACTTAGTAAAGGAGAAAAAGGAAATTGATCAGTTTTCTTTATTTAAAAATCATCAAATTTATAATTGCACATTTTAAGCTATCTGATTTTTAACAATAGAGAGACTTAGGTTAAGAGAATTTGGCTTAGTCTATAGATTTATGCCTCTGGCCTTTAATATACCCAGTTATATTATTATTGCAGGAAACTAGTTTCCTGTACTACCATTTGTCATTTCTGTATGTGAATAATCAGTTCGCTCTCCCCCAATATTTGAAAGTTTGACATGAGACTGACACCATGCCAACCATATAAGTTTTATCATGAAAGACAAAAAAATTCTGACTTAGCTATGAGAAGAAATAATATTTCCATATTTTGCTTACTTAGTTCAAGTTCACTGGCATGCCTTGTCTTTTCTGCTTGAAGCCTTGGAATAGAGGAAATCCTCTGCTTCCCAGCTCTTCATTAGCTCCAGAGAGTAAAGGTATATGCTGTCACCTATGTGCTCAGGAGGATTACTACTCATGGTTAGTTATTTTCAAGGAGAAAGTACAATCAATGAGATCATGGACAAGTTTGAGAAAAGAGGAAAATGTAATGCATGATTTATAGTCAATATCAGATATAAACTACTTTTCCTTTTTGTTTTATATCATGTGATTTCTGCCATTCACAAATTCTGCATTCTGGCTCTTTTTCTGATTTACTATTCATTCAGTTTTAACACATTTATGGAGCACCAATTACATGCCAAGTCTCCTCAGGGTGTTTATGATACACAAATGAACAAAACTAACAAAAATCCTTGTCTTCAGGAGCCTGTATTCCAATGGGGGAAGATTGGCAATAAACAATACACATAATGAATAAGTGGATTAAATGGAATGTTGGGAATTGATATGTGTTAGAAATAAAAGGAACAGAGCTGGATACAGGATACTGGATTGTTGACAGGGGAAGGTGTAACCTTGAAAAGGGTTTTCAGAATAGTGCTCCATAGGAAGGGGACATCTGAGCAAAAATTAAAGGACACAAAGGAGTATGCCAGGTTGAATACTTGGAAAGAGCATTCTAGGTAGAGGGACTAGTCAGTGCAAAGGACCTAGAGCAGGAGTGTGCTTGGTGCACCTAAAGGACAGCAAAGAGACCAGAATGGCTGCCGTGAAATGAGCACAGGGGAAAGTGATAGGAGATGAAATCTAAGAGTGAATGGCAGAGAGTGGAGGGAGAATCCAGGGTTGGGAAGGCAGGCTATTAGAGTTCTGTATGCCATTGACATAACTTTAGCTTTTAAGTTAAATGAATGCCTATGGTGAGAAAAGACTGCTAGGAAAAAATTAAGCAAGAAGAGAGACCAGTTAAGAAAGTTCTGTTGCCAAGGGGCGATGTTATTGATGGAGCCCAGGGGCTAACAGTGGAAGGAATGAAAGTGGACGTCATTTCCTGGCAGATCAGATGTAGGATTTAAGAGAAAGTTAGAGATCAAGCATGACTTCAAGGTTTTGGGTCCGAGCAGTGCAAGAATGTTGCCACAGACAGAAATGGTGATGACTGCATTCAGAGCAAGTTTGGTTTGGTGTGCTATTTAGAAATTTACATGGAGTTGAAGAGAGAGGTGTAGAATGGAGATATAAATGTGAGACTGGACACATACTGATTACATTACAGGTTAAGAGTCTAGTGGACATGGCCAAGAGAATGATTAAGGTAGAAAAGAGGTAATGGAGTGCCTGGGGAACTCCAAGTTTAGAAGATCAGGGCAACTAATGAAAGAGATGGAGACTAAAGGGCAAGGAGGTAGGCCAGAGAATGTGGGGGAACTGATAGCCAAGTGAGGGAAGTGTACCAAAGTAGAGGGAGAACTCAATTGTATTAAGAGTTACTGAGAATGCAAGTGTAAAGCAGACTGAGAATTGGCTTTTGAATTTGAGTTTCTGGGAGCCTTTATAAACAGGGAGGTTTCATTGGTGTGAGAGGAGATGAAGTCCTGAAGGACGTGAGTTGAAGAGATGTGGGAGCTCAGTCCTTGGAGACAGTGAAATAGCAAATATCTACTACATTCTTTAAGAATTTTGCAGAGAAATATGGCTGTAGCTAGCAGTGGAAGTTTTTTTCTGGCCTATTTTTTGTTTGTTTGTTTGACTATTATTAAGAAGAGAGAGATGAGAGCAGGCAAAGTGAACAATCCAATAGAAAGAAAATTTGATGATGCAGGTGTAAGAGTTTTCAGTGCCCATTTCAATTTCTTTTTCTACCACGAATTTTACTCTTTCATTTCCTCAGGTCATTTCTCCTTACAATGCACTTGTTCCTTGGCATATCTGGCTGACATAGACTTTGGAACTTCACCAATCTGCACCTCTGTTCATAATAGAGCAAAAATTATTATGAATGTAAAAAGAAGAATCTGTGGAAAACTGACAGCATGTAATGAATGGAGCACTTTAGATTTGAACAGTCAAACTTTGATTAAGCATGAAAACTTACTTTTTAAAGAATTAAAAAGTTTTTAGTTTACAATACAATTTTAGAAGGATAGCATGGAAATAACGAGGTTGTATATTCTAGGGAGCTTTGAAAGGGCTTGAAAGAATTTACCTTCTCTGATCAAAGGCAGAACAGTAATTTGCTGTAGTGTAGAATTTACTTTCAATGCTGGTGGTCTCTGTGGTCATCAGTTACCAGAGCCAGAGATATAACTGATGCTCTGTAGAAAATGGCAGAGTAGAAACAAATGCCTAAAATATTCTATCACAGTTCCTGCTTTGTAGCCTCTTCTGTGACCTCTAACAAGTCATCTAACCTTCATCATGCTGAACTATTCATTAAGTTCACCCTGAGACTTGAGTTATCCAAGCTTTCACATCTCTATTTGATTCCCCATATTAATGGTGCTTGACTCTTTGCTGTACTTAGGACACCACTGTCTTGTAATCATGGCAGAGTTTTAGGTGTGGGATGTTTTGTGTTTGGGTTATTTGATAAAATGTTAAAAGGCTTATAGCTATTTTAAGAGCTTTTTTATATGAGTGTGAAGCATTTCTTGCCTTTTCTGTTTCTTTCCTCAAGTCAAGATCTTTTAAGTTGAGATGTCAGTCATGGAAGAGTGTCTATTTAGTGACTATTTGTATATGACCTTAGAAAGAAGTATGTTGGAACTTTCAACAAACAAATCCTAATCTCCATACTTTTTTCAGTTTAAGCATCTCAAAGTCTCAAAGACTTAGAGCATTAGCCATTTTCTGATGCCATTTACTACATATTAATAGCACATCTTGCATTCTTAAGCTTGAAGTTTGGAAGTGCTGATTAAAGAATAAAGACACAAAGCAATAAGAAAAACTTGTGCTAATAACTATCATTAACATTGTTTTGTGGAAATAAGTTTAATGAAGTGTTTGCTATTCCCCAGTAATAATTCAGATATGCTGGGAACTATGAGGACCTTTAATAACCTTCAACGCTTACTGACTCAGATGCTTATAATTTGATACTGGCAAAGTGCACTGCTAGAGAACCGAGCAGCAAAACCATAAAACCTTACATTTACATCTTGGGACTATCTGAAGTGAACTTGCTTTTCCTTTGTGGGTTGACATTGAGAAAGAGATCTCAACATTGGTAAGAAAGATATTTGAACTTTGTAATTTTCAAGGAAGATCAATTTTCATTTATTAATAATATCTCATTATGTGGTACTTAAGTGAAGGATAAATATATTTTTTTTGTATCATGGGTATTCTCTGGCACTTTTAAGTGCTTTTGTTAAGTGCTTTCTCATTTAGTTAGAGAAGAGTAAAGTAGCTGCTGAAGAATCCTCATTTAAGACCCAGCTATAAATTATTGCTCCCCTGTAGCTTTTCTGGGCATATGCTTAGAGAAAAGGGGGGACGGTTTTAAAAAAAGTGCAATTATATTCTCTTTCCATGGCTAACAAGCACCGGTACGACAAGTTTCTTGTAAGTCTGATTCTTAAAAAGCGAACACACAAAAAAAGCTTTGTGGCAAGGCAATAGATTAAGAGGGAAAGTACTGAGGACGATGACCTTTCTACAGTGACAGAGAAAATGAAATTGGTTTGAGATTAAAAATAAACAAACGAATGAATGAATAATGATTCATTAGACAGTCTCAGTTTGCTGTTATTCAGCTGATCTTCTCCTGATTAAAAAAATTCCTTAGCAATTCTTAGAAAAGGTTCAGTTCAGTTATTGATAGTATGGTACCAAGTTCTCAGGAATCTCCAAGGTGGAAGGGGAGAACTGAATGATCCCTGTGGTTTCTAACAGCTCAGTGATCCAGTTTGGAAAACCAGATAGTACACTTAAATTTATTGAAATCAAGGAAAATGGATAGTTAAAGAACAACTATGATTTAATAATTGGTTTATATAGTTTATGAGGAATGGGATTATCTTTCTTTTGCCCTTCATGACCCTAAGAGTTTTTTATTCTAAGCCAGGGTTGGCAACTTTGAGTAAATATTGGTAGACACCAATATTGAAAAGGATTCTGAGGTCATATCAGTATCATCTAGAAGGAGAGTCTTGGTTGATTAATGAAGTCAAGAGGCAAAGGTACTGGCAGTGTGTGATGTGTCCACCATCTAAACCAGAGGTTGGCAAACTTTTTCTATAAAAGGCCGGATACTAAATATTTTAGACTTCGTAGGTTATACAGTCACTGTTGCAACTACTTAGCACTGCCATTATGGTACAAAAGCAGCCATAGATATTATGAAAATGATAACAAATCAGAGTGACTGTGCTCCAGTAAAACTTTATTTAAAAAAAATAGGCGGTGGGCCAGATTCAGCTCACAGGCAGTGGTTTGCTGACCCCTGTCCTTTAGATTATTACCCAAGACCTACCTAAGCCGGACAGTTCCGAGCTCTCTGCTAAAGCCATCATATTTTCTTCAGAAACTCTCATCTTTGTGTAGGTGCTTCACTCACTATAGAATCCATGTTTTCAACAAGATTGTTTGACGATACACTTTCCCAAGGGTAAATGTTGCAAAAGGAAGAAACTTGTGTTAGAGTAAAAGCTGATGCTTTGTTGAAGAAAGTAGTTATGTAGCCCGACTTGACATGCATGTGTACAACTCTGGCTACATTGGAAGCAAATTTCTGGGGAAATTGTCAGAGCATAAAATTAGGTCTATTTGAGGAGGAATATAAGCCCCAAGGTATGACTAAACTGAAATAGCAGGATAAAGAAAATTAATAGTGTGATAACTTAGGAGCTTCAAAAGTACAACATTTTTCATAGGAATCAGTGCCTCTTGAGAATGATATTTTATGTAATTTATTCAACCTTTATTGCTTGAGTAGATTAGAAATTTATCCTTACAATCTGAATAAAATGACACCAATTATAACAATATCTTCTATTATTATACCTCTCAAACCTTGCCAAGTTATACCTGCAAAGACTTGACTCTGAACAGAGTACTGTTGTGAGTGTACTTTCTAGAAAGGAAACTTTAATCCATTCCTAGTCAGAAGGAAATTCTAGTTTTTTGCCAAGACGGTCATACACTTTGGCCTAAGTGTAAGCTAAGCAGATAAGTTCCTATGCTACAAGTTTGAGCAATGTAAATGCATCTATTGATAAACTTCTATCTCTAAAATTTACTAAAATGCTAGAGATTTCTAAAATTATAATGTCTTTATAGCACTATATCTCAAGTATGCGAAATAAAGGCACAGAGTAAAAAGGAAAGCATGAAAAGATGCTTTTGGAAAAATATTTCTAGTTTTAGTAGAGAAAAAAATGGGAATAAAAATATGGCTATGAATTAAGCATGTCAGTTGCAAGAATGATACCAAGATTCCTTTTAAAAGTCAAAAGACCTCCAATTTCACAATGAATTTCTGATACTCAAGGTCTTTAGTGTTATTTTTATGGCATCATCTTTCCAATCACCATAATTCAGAATTGTGAAGAAGAAATCACTTCTGATTTGAAGTGAGGGATATATTTGGAACTATTGTATAGAAGAGTATAGAGTAAAGGAGTTAGAGAGAATTGAATACCATGGAAATATGGCAGAGTTCAAATATTTTACATTGTAACTCAAATGTACTCAAAAGGTAATGCCCTTTATTTGTCTACAATTGGGGATGGTGGAAAAAGTGACCAGCACCATTATTTTTGCTTCTGGTAGGAAAAAAATAAAACTATTCCTAAAAGTCTTCAGTCCATTTCAAGTCAATTTAGTAGTCAAATTTCTTTCCAGGGATGTTTGTTTCTCTTCTCTAAAACATTTTCATTTATCTTTTCATTGCTATTTGTCCTCAGGTGCATAAAGAAGCCTCATAGCCTATAATTCTCCTTGGTACAAATACTCTGGTTTATGGCCTCTGTCTTTATTCTATCCCTTATTGAAGTGACTGTGGCTATTGTTATTGGAGGTCTGTGCTATCTACATGATTAGAGATGAACTTCTCTGCCCCACCCAACTGCTGATAGGAGCCCACCTTGTTTTCTGTTAGGATAGAGCCTCTGAGCCCTATCCAAGTCCTCTCTCCAGCCCTGACTTAGGCTCTTGACTCACTGACTCAACATGGGAGTACTGTCTCCAGGCCTTACCTTACCTATATTTGCCAAGTTGCCATTTCTGTTCTGATGCAGCTGCCTCATGTTGGCTCAGAGTCACACTGAGAGGTTGTCTCCTCCGAGAAACCAAATGGGAAGTGGGGCACAAGTTCTTTTATTTTACCTCCTCTGACCTCCTTGGTGTTTTTGTATTCTTCAAGGTCACCTTGATTCAGGTCTTAAAGGAAAGGCCCAGGTATGTCAGATTTGAGCAACCCTAGCATAGTCCTAATCCTTATCCTCATGCTCACTCTGAAATCTTTCTTCTTTTTCCTAATGGGATTTCTGTTTTTTCTACTTGCCTGTTACGGGCTGTCCTATGTCTTTCTTTTGCATGTCACAGCAGACTGTCATTCTTGTTGTACCTATTCTCCCATGCCCTATAGACTTAAGAGACTAATCCTGGTTCATCGGGAACTGTCCTGGTTATAGAACTGAATGTCCTGTGTTCTGGAAAATCCCTTGGTCCTCGATGAACCAGGATGGCTGGTCACCCTGCCTGTGATAAATTAACTTTATGGCTAAGCTTCAGAGGCCAAAGAGCTTTAGGGGAAGGGAAAATTGATTATTAGGAAAGAAACCTCATGTGGAAGTACAGAACTACAAAATATTTTTTTCACTATGGAAATAATGGCAGAAAGTTTGTTTCTACTATACTTAGCAACTAATTTGTTGAAAAGGTGCTGAAGTCATTGCAGAATTGAAAGTAAAATGGCTGCTACATTTGTGAAAACTTTTTCTCTCATTTTAGAAGTTTTTTCTCTAGAAAGCTAGCCAAATTCAAAATTTTGAGCAACCTGAGTCATCTAAGAGAAGACCCCAAATAACTTGAGTTCTGAAATAAGCCTCAAACATAGAGATAAAAATGGATTTTTTAATTGTATTAAAGCAATATTCATTTACTTTATATTATAATAATATTTGAAATTGAGTTAAAAATGAAAATAAATGTGAAAACTACCAGTAAGTTACTAAAACCACTTGATTTTGAGTAGTCAAAGGAAACTCAGGCAGCTTATTTGGGTGTGGCCATGAGAGCTCTTTCTTCATGTTGATATAGGGCATGCAGCCTGAGACGGGCCAGCCTCTGAGTGTTCTGGAGGGTCTGAGAGGCAGAAAACATGGACCCACATCCTCTCCATGGGATGCCGACAACTTTTAGGACTGTATATACCTCGTCTTGTCTTACCACTGCTTGTTAATTTCCCGAATAAAGTCAGCTTCAAGCCTACCTCATGCAATGTTGTGCTGTTTGCTTTCATCTGTCCTGTCACATTTTCATTTGCATCTGCCATATACTCAACACACAAGCAAATGTTCAGGACAAACCTCTGAATAGGTGTAGAAACAAACCAGCACAAATCTGGAATTTGATAAACACTGCTCAGTGTTTATACACAGATTGAAAAGCAGAGGATTATGGCATTACTTCATGTGGTAACCTCCATTAGGAAATTAAATAACCTACAGAGTATGTGCTAAGTGTTCTGGTCACCTTAGGTGAGAAGAAAAAGTAAAAGATGAAATGCTTATTCTCTTGGAGGGCAAAAGCTATTTAATGGAACTACCATGTGGTATTAGAAATAGACCTATGATTAAATTTCAGTTTTGCTACTCTGACTTTGAGTAAGTCACTTTTTATTTTAACATCCTTAAAAATTGGCTAATACTAAGAATATTTTAAAGAGATAATTAAATAAAAAAACAAAGTAACATTGTAGTATAACACAGAGCCTGATGCTTCATAAATGTTTACCGAATTTGGAAATGCTAAAACATATGCATTAAGGGTAAAGAACCCCAAAGGGCACTCAAAACAGCATATAATCAAGTGCTAAATTGTGTGGAACACAATGGAGGAAAGTCATAAAGGCTTATTCACAAGTGGGCTTGATGAAAAATTAGCTGTCACATTGGGGTAATGAATTTCACATGGACTCCATCACAGGCTGCAGCCATTTGGATGCTGAATCCATAATTTTAGTTTTACATCAGATAAAAAGTATTTGCATTTCCTCCTCATTTTAAAAGCAATATAGACATATTGTGGAAAACGTGAGCAGTACAGAAACGTTTACAATCAAATCGACTATAAAAGACTCATTTCTAGATATAACCATTATTATTTTAAAAATGTATATATAGTCTGTGTATATCTTGTTTATTTTCAACTTACATTGTATGGTGAGAAATTTCTCATTTGTTTTTAAATTATTGAAAACTATATTTTTAATAGATGTGAAGTACACATTTTATTTATGGATATAATTCATTGTATTGATTATTCTCTTGTTCTATGAGAAATGTTTTTTTTCTCTTCTTTTTATTTGCATTGATCATCTAAGAAATTCAGTGTTTGCCAGTATTTGAAATCATTTCCTTAGAATAGAGTCTGAGAGGTGGGATTGAATTATCAGGTCAAAGTGTCTGAACATATTAAGGTTCTTAATATGAATTCCCAAATTGCTTTCCAGAAAAGTTGTACCAGAGCAAACCCATCTCAACTCACCCTCACACAGAAGTGTAATTATTATTTTCAAATTGGTGACTTGGTGCATAAAAAGTAGTATTTAAAAATGAGTACTTACTTGGTTCAGAATGAAGTTGAATAATTTTTCTTTTAATGTTCTTGGGCCCTTTAAATACTAAGGTAGTACTGCTTTTATTTTTGAATTATATTTATAATAATCCATTGACTGATACATGTATTACAATTATTTTTTTCTAGTTTGTAGTGGTCTTTTAATAAAATGTAATTTAATATTTTTTTTGCTGAATATAGATAGGCTTTTTATTTTCACATAATAAAAACTGTTTTTCTTTTGTGACATTTTCTTATGCTTTATTTGCAATTTTTCTGTGTCAAGATCACTTAAGTATTTGTCTTTAATTTCAAATGTTTTAAAAATTTATTTTTTATTGAGAAAGAACTTTTCAAACTGATATTAAAGACACAATAATGTAAAAATGTGGCATTGTTGTAAGAATACACACATACACCTTATTTTGTATAGAAACTTGGTCTATGATAAAGTTAACATTTCATCATTGAAGTTGTAGGCAATCTAGCTATTTATTACTTTTATATTTTTCTTAGTGCTATTGTCTTTGTTTCTGTTCCATTTATTTATTTATTTATTTATTTATTTATTTATTTATTTATTTATTTTTGGTATATGGACCCTATTGCCTTGCTTGTATTGTCTCCAGAATTTTATGTTATTTACACAGTTTATATTTTCATTAGTAATTAAATTTAGTGATTAGTGTAATATTATCTTTTCAAAAGCACACTTTGCTTTATATTTTTTATTTGTCAATAAACTATGAAATGTTATCTTTGTGACCTTTCTACTCAAGGCAGAATTAGATTACTTTTTTTTCTCAAGCCAAATGTGGAATTCATTTTTATAACAGAATTTTGTTAGTTTCATTTTTTATCACTATTTTCCTTACATTTTAGATACAATATATAAAATGTACATTTTATTATATAAATGTTCCTATAATACATACTGTATGTATTTATACTATAATACATACACATACAAATATATGTATTATTGACTGTTCATTTTTAAAAAAGCTTTATGACCATTAGTTATTTAAACTTATTTTAAAATAAGAACATTGACAGTTTATCTCCATTCTTTTCATTTTCTTTACCCATGAATAATAATTTAGCTAGGGAAAAGTTCCTTAGATTAAATCATTTTTTTGCCAAAATCATGTTGACATTGCTCTGTTGAAATTCATTATTTATTTTGGAGAAGTCTAAGGCCAATTTGATATTTTTCAGATTACCTTTTTCAAAAAATCTGGATGCTTGAAATACTTTTTCATATTAACCAATAATCATAGAATATCTGGATGTTGGTCTTTTTCTTATTAATTTTTAAAAATATGTTATAGACTTTCTCCTTTTATACACTTTATATTTTACTTTCAGATGTTTCCACTTGGAGCATTTTATATTCATTATAGGCTCATGGGGCATCTAGAGGTCTTTCTGTTACCTTTAATTCTATCTTTTAAGACCAAGTTTCCAGAAGCTTCTACTTCAGGATTATAGATACCTAATTGCAGCTTCTTGTTTGTACAGGACACCCCCACCTCAAAGCTTTTAAGCACATGGTTCTTAATAAGACAGGACAGGTACCTAAGCAGGGCAGGAAACTGAGCTATGGTCCAGTGGAAGTCTCAACCCAGAGTCTTTTATGAATGATTGTCTAGCCTTCTTTTATTCAGGAGGCAATGGGCAGACAATGGTGACAGAGACAACCTGAGCTCTGTGTGGAAATGGGCAGGGCATGAACACAGGGAAATTAGAGTTGATTTCCCAGATAGAAGCAGATCAAGGAGCAGGGGGTGATCTGAAGTGTTCAATTCAAGGGAATTAGTGAAGACCAAGAATGAGATCCAAGAAAAAGTTTTGCATAGAGAGTTGACAAAAGAGAAGGACCACATTAAAAAGGCAAAGCCCACCAAGATCCTAGATTAGAAGTATACCTGGCCAATAGAATCTTAGGTGATGATGGAAGTGTTTTCTACTGGCGCTGTTCAACATAGTAGCTGCTAGTCACTGTGACTATTGAGTTAAGAAACTTGATTTTAAATTTCATTTAATTATAGTAACTTTAAATTTATTTTATTTTTTAAATTAAGTTTATTGGGGTAACATTGGTTAATACAATTATATAATTTTCAGGTGTACATTATCATTTGCCATCTGTATATTCTATTGTATATTTACCATCCAAAGTCCAGTTTCCTTCAGCTACCATATATTTGATCCCCTTTTCCCACTTCACCCTAAATCTTGTATTTGACCCCCTTTACCCTGTCTACCTCCCCGTTCCTCCCCCACCCCACTTGTAACCACTACTCTATAGTCTTCTGGTAACCACTAGCCTATAGTCCATGTTCATGAGTCTGTTTGTTTGTCCTGCTCATTTGTTGCTTTTAGGTTTATATCTCACATATAAGTGATATCATGTGATTTTCAACTTTTTCTATCTGGCTTATTTCACTTAGCATGATTATCTGGAGGTTCATCTATGTTGTCAGCAAATGACAGTATTTCATCTCTTCTTATGGCTAAGTAATATTCCATTGTATATGTGTACCACAACTTCTTAGCCAATGATCTATCGTAGGACACTTTGGTTGCTTCCATGTTCTGGCCACTGTGAATAATGCTGCTATGAACATCTGTGTGCAAATATCTTTTTGGATGTGGGTTTTCAAGTCTTTGGAGTAAATACCCAGCAGAGGGATTTTTGGATCATATGGTAGATCAATTTTTAGTTTTTAGAGGACCCTCCATACTGTTTTCCATAGTGGCTGTACCATTTTTCAGTCCCACCAGCAGTGTATGAGGGTTCCTTTTTCTCTACAACCTCTCCAACATTTGTTATTTCTTGTCCTGTTGGTTATAGCTATTCTAACAGATGGTATTTTATTGTGGTTTTGATTTGCATTTCCCTAATAACTAGTGATGTTGAGCATCTTTTCATATATTTGTTGGCCATTTATATGTCCTCTAGGGAGAAGTGTCTGTTCAGGTTCTCTGCCCATTTTTTGGTTGGATCATTTATGTTTTTGTTGTTATTGAGTCATATGAGTTCTTTGTATATTTTGGATATTAGGCCCTTATTGGAGGTGTTGCTTGCAAATATATTTTCCCATTCGGATGGTTGTCTCTTTATCTTGCTGATGGTTTCTTTTGCTGAGTAGAAGCTTTTTAGTTTGATGTGGTCTCATTCATTTATTTTAGCTTTTACTTCCCTTGCTTTTGAGGTCAAATTTATAAACTCTTCTTAAAGTCCAAGGTCCTTGAGTTTAGTTCCTATGTTTTCTTCTATGCATTTTATTGTTTCTGGTCTTATATTCAGGTCCTTAATTCATTTTAAGTTAATTTTGGTGTGTGGTGAGAGACAATAGTCTAGTTTCATTCTTTTGCAGGTGGCTTTCCAGTTTTCCCAGCACCATTTATTGAAGAGGCTTCCTTTTCCTTGTATATTTTTGGCTTTTTTGTCGAAAATTATTTGCCTATATAAAAATGGGTTTACTTCTGGGATCTCAATTCTGTTCCACTGGTCTGTGTGTCTGTTTTTCTGCCAATACCATGCTGTTTTAATTACTGTCATTTTGTAGTATAATTTGAAGTCAGGTAGAGTGATGCCTCCAGCCTCATTCTTTTTTCTCAGGATGGCTTTGGCAATTTGGGGTCTTTTGTGCTTCCATACACATCTAATGATTTTTTGTTCTATTTTTTTAAAAAAAGCCAATGAGATTTTGATGGGGATTGCATTAAATCTGTATAATGCTATAGGTAATATGGTCTTTTAACTATGTTGATTCTTTCAACTCAAGAACATGGAATATATTTTCATTTCTTTATATCTTCTTCAATTTTTTAATAGGGTCTTATAGTTTTCATTATATAGATCCTTTATGTGTTTCATTAAATTTATTTCTAGGTATTTTATTTTTTTAATAATAAACTTTAAATATAAATGGCATATGTAACTAGTGGCTCCAATTTTGGACAATGCAGCTCTAGAATGGCTTTCTCTGACTAGGAAGGGAGCAATGGAGGCTGCAGGGTCAACACCATTAACTTCCTAGATAGTGAAAATTCCTCCCATAGTAGGCAATAGATTGTCAGCCTCATCATTTGATATTGTGAAATTTTATCTTTTTCTGTCTTCATAGGTATTTTGATGAAAATTTGGATATTATTGCATGGAAGAATGTTAAATACCATTTTAGAGCATAAGTTTACCGTATTCTTCTTCCTTTTTACCCTCCTGTTCTCTCTCCCTCCTTCCCTTCCTCTTTGGCTTCCTTCTTCCCTCCCTTCCTTCCTCCCTACTCTAAGTTTGTAAACAATGGTAAGGATCCTTAGGCCAAAGTTTTATAATCACCTTTATTCCACTTCCTTTCACTTTGAGCTCTTAGAGAATCAAATTTTATTATGTATAGAAAAATAAGTGTTGAGTCTTTTCTTATGGCAGGTAGGTAAGGTGTCACATGAAGAAATACTTTCTTTCAAATCTTCAGTCCAGAGTTATCTTCTTAGTCATTTTATAGTATTTTATTCCTTAAAGATATTTTAAAAGCATAGAAAAACCTTAATTTCTATATTTCTCTGACAGAAATAAATTTTTAGGGAAGTCACTTCATAACAAATTTGTCCACTAATTGGTTAATTGATTAAGTAATCAATAGACATGGCAAGCTTCTGCTTTCTGCAGGTCTCTGTACTAGTTACTCTGGAAGAGAAAAAGTGGATTAGGTGATAGATGCATAGTTTGAAAGATACTTAAAATTTTTTTTTTCAGTTAAAATTAAGGCCCAATAAAGATAAAAAACTAAGTAACACTTGATGCTATGTATAAAGTATATAGACTTTGTGAAAAAAAGTGTAATTATATAAAATTTGGACAGCCTAGAAAATCTGAAACATATATGGTTTTTATGTTCATCGAAGCCTCTCTTGTCTTAGAGAACCTGATGTTCTAGTTGAGGAAATAAGATATGGACAAAAATGTAGCCTGCCCAAGGAATAATGCTAAGCTCCTGCAGATTAAAGTAATTTATTTGTAAACTAAAAATTGATAGTTTTATGTCAGTTTTGAGACCTACGTAATAAAAACACACACAAAAAATTCTTTAGTACTACTTTAACTTCTTTTCTTTTTAATAATGGTTCACTTTCAGCTTCAATGTCTCTTTTCCAAAAATAAGACAGGGTAAATCAGAATGAGTGATACACTGAATTCTTACATTCCACACTTAATATATTGTATCTACTACATGCCAGGCACTGGGCTAGGTACTGGTCAGCAGAAGAGATGCCCTTCCCCTGGAAAATCTGCAAAGACTTAGAATGAATTTAAACTTGACATGAGTGTTTTCTGCTGCAGAGAGAGAATGAAGTGTGAGAATCTGGAGATACTTGTGGTCACAACAGGGCTAATGTGTGACTCTGAAGTGCAAGTGAAAAGCTTCGGTAGCATTTTTATGTCCTCAAAACACCTCTATTTTCTTTTTTTCTGCTTTTGCTTTGGTAAACCTTAGCATCAAATTGAAGCAATTTTAGGTTTCAAGAAAAGAATGAATGCAAGGGAAAGAGACTCTTTAAGGTCAAAGACCCCAGTGCTCCCTCCCCAACCACCACAGCATGGACTGTCAATTATAAAACGTTAGAAAAGTTTTGTTTTGACTGTGGCTTTCTCTGTATTGCCAGTCAATGGTGCCTCTAAAGCTCTTGAGAAACAATCTGGAAACTGTAAGATTATTTTTTCCCTAAAAAGGGAAACTAACAATTTTGCTAATTAATACTTTTTTTTTCTTTTTGCCAATAGTGATTTTTTTCAGTGGATCCATGTGTTTTCTGTTCAGCATCCCAGAGGGAGAAGATAGGAGAAAAGGAGGGAGGAGGGCAGAAGAAGGCCTTTGAAAGAAAGTAGCTGCAGTGAAGCACTGGGCTTTGTTCTGTAAAACTCAGCATCTTCTAGCTTTGGTGAGTTGAGATCTTCTGTATTTCTCTATTTTTCTTTTCCTAGTTATGATGGAGAGAGGCGTACAAATGACAGACTTGTTTCTACATAAAGATAAGGAGTAGTATAATTTAAAGTAGATTAAGGTGACTGGTTGAGGGTCAGCATGAGGCAGGGCTGGTGGATGGTGGGGTGGGTGGTAAGAGGGGGATGGCCCTTCATGCATCAAAGACTGAAGAGGTGCAAAAACATGAATTAATTCCAAAGGTCCACAGAGTCCCTGAAAATTTCTTGGGGACTCTAGAGCTCTGTGGGCCACACTTTTAGAACTACTGTCTTAGACGGTAAGTACAGGTTTTAGCACATGCTTCCTTAAGCTTTTGTGTTTTTATCACACTTTCAATTATTTTAGATTGCATGGCAAAAGTAAAGACATTTAAAAAGCCAACACTATTATTTTGAAAGCACATTATTGAAAAGATAAAAGAGGTACTAAGTAGCAAAATAGACTTCCTTGAGAATATTATGTTTCAATTTTCCCAAAACTCTACTGTGTAATTTTCAGTCAATAGCACATCAAGTGTTCCATGATTAGGGAATGTGGCATCATAAACTTAGGAGAAAGATCATTTCCCAAGGAGAGAAACAGAATTAGCCTCAAATAAATCAATATATTTCAGATGTATGTAGATTATGCTTTGGGGGATTAGAAGAAAAAAGAGGCAGAATTACAGAAAATGTAATTTTTGTGCTACAGAGGTATTGCTAGAAAAAGTAAATGATTAGATTACATAGGCAAATAATCACAATGCAGGGAAGAAAAAATTTCTCTAAGTTATAAGATGTCTTAAAGCCTAAGGATGAACTATAAAAATCTGGATGGGTAGTTAAGATTTAGAGGGAAAGGAAGATTAACTGAGGGTATTAATTAGCTCATGCTGGTTACATTCATAATGTTGGCAAGAAAGCAGGCTTTTCTCATAATACATTATGAGAAAATGTCAGTACAATAGTGTATTAGTGAAAAATATCAAATATATGGAGAATAACATTCTATTTAAAAGAATGACTTATTTTAATGTATGTGATTATGTCTAGACTACAGAAATGCTCATTTTTTTTTAAATGGAAGATCCTTGAAGTGACATCTATCCTATTAAAACAATTAAATTTATTTTTAGAACTTCCCCAAACCATGGAGTATGACATTCATTCAAAGTTATTTCTATTCTCAATTTGGAAATAGATTTTTTTGGAGAAATCTTATTTCATAATAATGTTTTATGTGAGAATGCAGCCTATTTGTATACTTTGCTCCATCTAAAAGGACTGTCATAATCCACCATGGCTTCCATCTCTTAAATATATCTCATATCATTAGGAGTAATGGCATACAATACAGACATTAAAGAAAATGATATAGAATATACTAATAAACTCAGGTGAAAAACTAAATTATGTGTATACTCTAGTGATATATACATATATATGTTAGTAATGCAAGGAATGAAGAAATATATACACACAAAATGTCAACACTAGTTTTTTCTGAGAGTTGGCAAAGGTGGTAGTGGGAGTTTGTGATTACAGAGAACTTTTACTTTTTATTCTTTTATTTCTGTGATATTTGATTCTTTTCCAAAAGATATGTATTTCTTCAAAACTCAGGGAAAGACATATAACAATTAAAAATAAAAGTAATAATGCATTTTATTTATAGTAGAAAGTTTGAAAAGGTGGAAGTTAGAAGAAAATAAAAATCTTACCTAACTTGGAAAGATAAACCATATAAAAATAACTAGAATTCAAGGTAGTAGAGTCATACATTTATTAGTATTCCAGTGACATACTTTGGCATCAGAAACCATTGCTAGCTATAAGATTGGAGATAACCTTACACCACTTTAGAATCATAGTGCCAGGCACAAATTTCACTCCCTGATTATTTTGTTGTCCTTATGAATGAAAAAAGGTGTAAAGTCAGGATAGAAAAATCAAATGCTCTGAGAGGTTTCAGTTTATACTATTGGTATACTTCTTTTTTTTTTTATCTTGATGGAGAAACCCACTATGAAATCAGTCAGGTGGAAGACACTACCATGGCTCTGTAAGTAGACAAAAATGTCTGATGTCTGAGCATCACTTTATCTCATGGAGCTATGTCATCTTCATTCTCACAGGCAGGATGGCAGATAGGGGAGAGGCAGGACTGATATGTGTTCTAAAAAGGCTTCAGCTGCACAGAACAGAAGGAAGGCCCAGCGTTACTTGCCAAATGATCTTAACAAAGTTTCACATAAAAAAAAATGGTCTGGCCTTTTCCAAAATTGAAGGTGGATGGAAGCATAAACAGAAAATGACACTGGAAAACCCAAGGTCCAGCGTGAGAGACCACTCACTAGAGAAACAGATTTTAAGGTCCCTGGTCAAATTGTTGAAGGAAGAGGGGATAATTTCTCAGAATATATATTTTTCTATGTCTAGAATGACTGTATGTTCCAGTTTTCCCAGGACAATCTCAGTTATCTCCTGTTTTCTTGGCATAATTATTAATAGTCACCTCTTTCTTCTCAAAAGTATCTTGAAAGATACATTATATGGTATTCTAGTGGCTGAAGTGTTGAGAAAAACACAAGGGATAAGGCAAACTGTTGATTGGTTGGCAAAACAGCCTTTCCCAACCAGCTTCTCTTTTAATATCTTTCATTATCTTTCATTACAGAAACCAGGGAAATGAAATACTTTTGCATTTTCCTTGCAGCTAAGATTGGCCATTTACACTTTAAACAAACACGAACTCTGGGAAAGTTTACAAACTTATTGGTACTGACTTCTCTTCTTCATGTTTTGAATATGGACATGTAACCTGCAGTCACCTTGAAACTGAGTGAAAGGCCAAGGACATCTCAGAGACCTGAGCCCTGATAATATTGATCTGCTGATCTTATACCAGCAGTGAGCTAGTCTAAGAACAAATTACAACTCTTGTTTGTTTCTTTTAATTGAGTTTTCTGTTGCTTGTAGCTAAAATTATTCCCAATATACTCAATAGGTTATTTCTTTCCTTACTTTAGTTTATTCCATCAGTTGTGCTAGGCCTGGGATTCAAACTCTCTTTTTGGTATGTAGTTTACCTCCTTTGGTAATGTCAGACTAGTCCTTTTAATATCTCCCATTTATGGCTACTACATACAAATACTAAAACACAAAATGATTGAAAGAGCAGAGAGTGTGTGAGAATGAGGGGAGAGTGAGAATGAGGAGAAGTGGATGAAGTAATGTTTATCTTCTTTTATCATAGGTAGTTCTTATTTTGCAAATACATTTATTTTCTGAGAACTCTAAAGAGTGTGTATTGGGCAAGGACCGTTCATTTTTTATCTTCCCTATTAATGTCTTAAGGAAGGAAGGTGATATATCTGAATGTCATCAGAATACATATGGAGCTAAGGGCCACAGTTACTAATTAAGTCCTTTCCGAAGGCCCATTTGAATGCCTCAGCACAATTGATAAAGAGACTACCCAAAAAAAGACTATTCTTTCTTTTCAAGGAATCGAAAGACCCCAGATTATCTGGTGTTAGCAAGAGTGGTATAAGAAGGCTAAAATACTGCTAGAGTTCCCCCACAGTGCAGGCTAGTTGGCAAGGTCCTGGTTCTCTGATAATTACTACTTTAAGGGGATAGGTATTTTACTGCAGTGCTACTAAGGAAACAGAATTCTAATCATTGCAAGCCCTGAAGTCATTTAAGTGTTACAAACTGACCCCAAATAGAACTTACTTGAACCTTGCCAGAAATAGAAATGTCATTTTCTTGAAGTTTAAAGGAAGAGACAAGTAATTTGGAAACAGACAATCCTGTGAAAGGTTCTCCTACGCCTTCCTGAGGTTCATATTCCCACTGATTCTAACAGTGTGGTAATTTTGAAAACTGTTTATTTTATTCTATGTTTTTCCAATGGGTTCTCTTCATCTCTTAGTAGCTCCTTTTGTTAATGCGCATCGAGAACTTGATAGAAAGTTATCAGTGCTTTTCCTGAGTCGTGTTCTGCTCGCACGACATTCTCTGACTAAGTCAAGCCAAAACAATTCTAGAATCCATCTCATGAGACGAGAGTGTCTCTTTCAGATCACATTGGACACCTGGATTCTGGCTTTGATGACTGGTCAGCAAAACAGACAAAACAGCAATATAGACAGAACATTTTTGTCAACTTTTTTTTTTTAACCTGAAAAGCTAGATAGATGGACACTTATAGAGAAGATTCTACATTTTTGGTGGGAAAAGTACTTTAATGGCCTATTTCTCCATGAAATTTGCTCTAAGAAATGGTTACAGGTACCTAAAATTTAAATCTAGTCATGGAACAGGTAGCCCTTTTAGCCTAAAGTTTCTCTCAACCTATCTTCCATTAGCTAACTTTTCTTTTGAAGAAAATCATCACTGAAATTTTAAATCTGATTTACAGGCCTAAGTAACACATTAGGAGAGTCCTTTTTGCCTCTTAGTTAAAACAGAATGAAACAATGACAATTTTTGATGTACTCTGTTTAGACATGTGAATTGGTGGTAATAGAACTACTCTGTACACTTTGCAGACTGCTAGCCCATGAAAATTAAAACCAACATTCACCTGGCGATATCTCTGACCAAATACCACAATAGAGGAGGCTGAGTGCCAGGATGAAACCAAAGTCTGTTTCAGCCCCAGGTCCAACAGGAACAAGGAAGTAAACTGTTTCAGTTTTCTTCCACAGTAAAATCAAACCTTTGTTTCATTAATTTTTGTAGAGCTAAAGGTGGTATTCCACAATTTTATAGTTTGTACAACGGATTGCTAATATTAGCTACATATCTATAAAGTCTCTGATTATTGGAAAGTAATCATTCCTTATATAGCATATAGAATTTAATTAGGTTATTATTGTGACATCAGTAAATAATGACATAATTTCTCAATATAAAGGACATATTTTGTAAATTTTCCAAAGCAGCTACTATATTCTTGCTCTATGAGCACCTGAAGATTATCTATCAATGTGATTTAACTTATAAATAATTTGTTTATATATTAAATCAAATTTGCACAATTACAAGATGTGTTGGCATCTTCCTCAAATTGTAGATACAGAGATAAGTAATTTAAGTTGAAATAGAAACTAAATTCTCCTAGGAAACTTGTTTTAATTGTATCTACCTATTCAATTAGCTTATCTCCCAACATATTTGCCTTATATTTCTGTCCTGCCATCTGAATGAGTAGGGTAGAATACTGATGTTGAGTTCCTTTATGATAATAAAAGTTAAGATTTACTGGCAGTTCGTGGAGGAAAGGGTCAAAAGGTTTGGAGAAATACGGATGTAATGTATAGCACTTAAGGCCAGAAAACACAATAACTTATTTTGAGGAGATTCTAGGAGATACTCAGTTTTTCCAAGTAATAATGAATTTTCTAGTGGCACCAGAATGACTGAGAAGCTCAGAAGCTCTGTAGATCAGGCTCATAGCAGGACATGCTGTTATAGAACTGGGCTCCTGATAGCAACAGGGATGATGAAAGTCTGAAAAGAGTTCAGGTGGCAGTTTAGCCTTCAGAAGAAAGATACAAAAGATTGTCATAATTAGTGACAAAATCAGAGTGACAGCCAGGGTCCTCAATCTGCAGAAAGCTATGGAGATGCTGAATGGGACACCATATTCCTAGAGTCAAGACAGATGGGAAGCTAACAAAGATATTGCTTAATATGAACAATCAAAAAAACCCTGAAAAACAAAAAACCAAGGACAGATGATTGGGAAGATAAGGTCAGTTGCCCGACAAAGGTCACGATCCATTGCTTGGTTTTTGGATGTAGGCCAGTTTTCAGACTTGAGACCCATTGATTAAAGGAGAGGCCCAGTGCCTATGAGGAAGGACCGTGCAATATCACACTACACTTAATAAGCAGCACTTCTCTTTCTGCAAATGGACCGACAGACATTTACTAGGATAACTTGCATTGGGAAAAGAGAAATACCCAGAATTTTTAAGATTGTTAGGCACAAAGTCTGATTTTCACTGGTATCTGGGGACCTAAAGTGGGACCTAAAGCTACCATGGCCCCTGGTGGGTGGCAAATGACTCAGGATTGGCTTACTGTGAGTCTACCTGGTCCATGGGCTTATGTGGATGTTATTTCCTTGATCCCCCAATGTGTAATTGCAAGAGACAGGCTTAACAGTTGGTGGAACACTTATGTTGGTCATGGACCTGTGGGCTAAGAGGTCTTGTAGAAGGGAAAGCCAATCAGAAGTCTCTAAATCTGGACCTTCCTCCAAAATCCCTATACCTGGCTCAGATAGTAAATCTAAATAAATACCATATTCTGTAGAAAGTTTAATACTATTTTTTCATACACTTATAGGATGTGAGGATGGTGGTTCCTGTTAGATCCTCATTTAATTCACTAGTTTGACCCCACAGAAACTACATCATTCACACTGAATGATAGTCAACTACTGCAAACAACCAAATAGTAACCTCAGTTTCAACTGCTCTACTAGATGTAGTAGTAGTTTTTTTTTGAGTAGTTAATAGTTTCTGGCATGTGGTATATGCAGCTATTTACCTAGAAAATGTACTATTTTCCATCCATCTGAGAAAGGAGGCTTGGGAAAAGTTTGCATTCACATGAGACACAGAAGAGTATATATTTAGTTGGGCTCTTTTCTAAGTCACTGTTAACTCTTCACCTTCAGTCATGGTATAGTCCAAAGGGACCTGGATCATCAGGACATCTGTAGAACATCACATTCATCCACTATACTGATGACTTGGTAATTGAACTGGATAGGTAAGAAATTACAAGTCCTTGATTAAACACATATGCTCTAGAGGGTGGATGATAAACCTATGAAAATTCAGAGGCCCTCAGTGAAGTCTGCAGGGGTCTGGAGTTTGGGGGAGTACTAGGACATCTCATCCAAAATAAAAGACACAATAAATTTCACGCCTCTCTCTACTAAGAAAAGAAGCAAAATGCTTGGTAAACCTCTTTGACTTCTGGAGGCAATAAATTTCATATGTGAGAATATTGCTCCAGTCCCTTTAATGAGAAACTTAGGAAGCTTCCAGTTTTAAGTATAGGAGAGTCTGTAGCATGTCTTGGCTATAGTGTAAACAGCACTGCCACCTAGACCATACAATCTGGCAGATTCTACAGTACTTATTCTATCTATAGTGGAAAGGATACTGTTTAGCAAGCCTCCAAAGAGAATCACCACATAGAACCCTAGGGTTATAGAACAACACTATGCAATAGAACTTTCTGTGATGTCTAGGTAACTTAGTGATAAATCTTTCTGGTTCCCCAGCAAGTTTAATAAGCAAACCCTGTAGGCACTGTCCCAGCAAGTGTCATTGGTACCTCACTGTGGGTTTCTTGCTTGCTAGTTTTGGCTTGCATCACCTCAGTGAACATCTCCCTCCCATCCAGTGGGCTAGAGCCACACCCACTCTAATGCGCTCTGAATGTCTGTCTGCCTTGGAGACAGGGGTGTCACTTCTCCAATTTGTTCCTTTTTTGGTTGCTCTACCTCAGTCCTAGGGGTAGTGGCAACTTACCATAGTAAGTGGACAAGTACAGTAGCCATGGGCAGAGAAGAGCATGGTATCCAGACTCTCAGACCTCTCAGAAATGGGGGCTTGGCCATTCCAACAGGCAAGCTGCCTAGATTAGCAATTCTGGCTGAGGGTGAGATGAGCCTATTCTGGATGGAAGAGGAAAGAGATAATGACTATTGGTTGTGGCCTCAAGATAACAGCAACTTTAGAGTTTATCCCACTAATTTTTCTCTAGTAGTTTTCCCAATAAAGAAGATAAACCAGAACAGTGGAGAAGGTATTCCCAGATGGGATGGACTTACTAAAAGTAGATGAGGATAATACAAGGTGTGCTTCATAGTGCTCTACCCAGAGCCTTCTTTGGGACTGAGATATCCATCCTTCAGATGCTAGAGACAGTAGCCTCTGACAGCTCATAGCTTGTTACTGAAAAAACCCAAGTTTGGCTGCTCGCCACTTGAAAGCCAGTGCTTGAGAGACAGGTGTTGGGCAGAGAGGAAAGGCTGCTTTCTTCAGGAAGTCTGCAGCCTGGGAAGACAGTAGACCCATGTCCAAAAGACCATCTCTGAAGTTCCAGACCAAGCAGAAGAATTTAAAGGAGAGGGTGGGGAGGGGCAATTATAAGAAACTGAGTGAGAAGTCGTTACTTTAGCCATAGATAACACTTTTCCACTTCATATTCCTGGGCACCAGCAGCTGACTCCAGCTACCTCGAAGACATTCTTTCCTTCTGTAAAAAAAACAAATGGATTCTCCTCAAATCCTGAGGTTGTTCTCCTACTGCTTGACAAAGAACCAGCATATCAACACCATGAAATTGTTCTGTGAGAACAAAAGTAATTGAGCAAGAAGAGCGGTAAACATGTGAACAAAAGCCTTAAATTAAAGAAATTAAATACTTTAATTCTAGCTGCCAAATATACTAGGGGCATTAAAATTACAAGGGTCCTGGCTACAAATTCATCTCTCGCTGGGAGTTGTACTCAGCCACAAGAAACTGCCTCACCAAGGTTTATGCCATATATTAGTGTTGACCATCAAGAAATGACTGGTGGTTGCAGGATGACAAAAGCCCAGACCTCTTGCCTCTATCTGAGACACATATATCGGCTATCTTAGTTTCAAATCTGTGTAAGATCAGCTAAGGCATTAGTTCCATTCACAGTGTGGATCAGCTTCTTCCTTGGCCCATTCCTATTGTCCTCACTTCCTTACAGATGTGTCTCTCTTGAAATCACTTCCCAATAAATCTGCATGCAAGTTTTTGTTTCAGATTTTGTCTTCAAGAAAAGCTAACACATATTTTAATGCTTATATATGTTGTTTCATTTTGTAGGAAAAAGATTCAAAATTGTCCCTGACAATTTCCCCTACTAGATTCTCAAGCTTTATTAGTTATTTGGCAATTAATGAGTGAGTATAACTAACTCTGGGTGAAAAGAAATGCGGCTATTGCAGCTGTGTGCTCAAATTGCTGCTGGATCATGACTCTGGAGAAGATCTAAGTTTCCCTTGGTTGTCGGTAGCAACTACTCTTAGAGCACCTGTAATCCCACATGCCAGACTAGTTCACTTGTAAATCAATAATCTAGATTTACATGCTAGGAAGCTCACTCGCTGTCCTTTCCTTACCACTTCTTACACATACTCATACACACACACACACACATCATATATATCACATTCGATTTGATTGCTTGGAACTTGCATTTTTTCTAGTCTTACAGAGTTTAGACTTTTTCAGAGAAATGTTTAACAAAATGAGCAATTTGGGTTAAATGTGACGAAATGAGAAGAAAAGATATTAATGGCTTATTGCTTTAGTGTGAGGAGGCAGTGACATTCCTGGGCAGGATGTGGTTGTAGGCAAGTTTTGTGCCATTAACCCCTTCTTGTGATATATGCAGTAGTTCATTATGGCCAGGTAATAGAGTTCTGGCTGATATACTACATGGAAAAAAATTAATACACACACATGCGCGCACGCCATATGTAGAAAGTGGCAGAAACTCTGTTTGTGTCTCTACATGATTACATCAGATTGAGTTCTCTCCTGGAAAAACTGGATTTTATATGAGTGAGAAACAAGCTTTTATTGTGAGAATTTTGGAATTTATAGGTCAGAGCAGTGAGCGTTTATTTCAGGGTACTAATTCGTATATCATTTAAGTGGCATACTATTGTAACAAAAACCTAAAATGTATGACACTGGCTTACCAGTTGGGTGGTGGGAAAATGATATTAGAGGCAGAAACACTGGAGTTCCATCTTAGGCAGTACCAATATTTTTGGTAAAAGTATCAGCCTGAGAAAACTTGAAGTCAGATCTTGTGCCTTCTGAGACTCTAGCTCCAGGATATGAGGTTGAAAGCAATATCTTAGGAGTCAAACTGGTCGTTATTGGTTGCCATTAGCAAGATATTGCAAGAAAGCGATGAGTTCAGAAAATAATTGGTTGGCTTGAAAGGAGAGATTGAAGGGAGTGGAGAAAGTCCAAAAATCAAAGACCCGAGAGGGTTGGAAAAATTTTACTTTGCTGGACCTCAAAATAGTAAAAGATAAGAGAGAAATGTTTTGAGTACCTGAGACCCATTAAAAATCAGCCTTAGGGAAAAAATTTTTCAGTAATAGCCATCATTTGCATATCTAAAAACTCACTAATGTGCTATGCTAAATTTAACTAAATTGATTATTAACCTTGAGATACCTTCAGTGGTTTAAAGAACTGCCAGAAGCCATGAAATTTGAATTTTATAAAAATAGATTTTGGATCAAATTTTTAGGCAAAGTCCACAGTCTGATTGGAGCAAACAATAATGCTGTTTAGAGGTGGTGATGGTGGTGATTTTTATCCATGGAGGGCAAGAAGAAACTTTCCTCTACCCTCCAGGTTCTTTCAGCTGGTCCAATAATTAAATCTACATGAGAAAGATTAACAAGAGAAAATAACCAAATTCCATATGTACACATGAGAAGTCTACATACATGAGAGAGTCAGAGACCCCACATACGTGAGAGGTTCAAAGACAGAAAGTTATAGTGATGTATACATGATGTTCTTAGCTAAGGTTGAGGTAAGGTGACTTGGGGCTTCAGAGGGGAGGAAGGTCATTGTAGAAAAATAAGAAGAACAGATGTTCAGTAATTAGTAGTTTGGTCTGCCCTATAGATAGGTCATAAAAAGTTATTTCTGGTGATAACTATTATTATGGTCAAGGACCCTAATTTAAATTCTTTAAGGGAGAGGTAAAAGTTTATCATAAGCCTACAGGGTCTTAATTGCCTTCAGCTTAAAACAATTTATGTGACAAAGTGGCACATTTTGGGGAGGTCTGTTCTAAATCTCTACAGCCTTGTGACCAAAAAAAAAAAAAAATACATGGTATATTCACAGTTATCAAGCACTTTCTACAAGCATGGCTTTGGGGTGCATCAGTTGTAATGAGACCTAAATTGGGTATACAAAGGTAGAAGTGACACAGAAAGCTAAAATACAAAGTAAAACATTAAAAACTGCCAGAAGAGAGAGATACAATGTTATAGAATTCTAGGAGTTAAAACAACTACCGCTTGAACATTTATGGAAGACCCATGTCAGGCAAAGCATTTGACCTAAGTTTAAAAGGACAATTAGGACTTTGTTATATAGAAACAGTGGTGGGCAAATATGTTGTAGGTGAATAGAAAGCCATGGTTAAAGGTATGAAGTGAGAGTGTCCTCTTGGGTTCCCAAGTATTTAGGTGAGTAAGATTTAAAAAATTTGAGGATTCTGAATTTTACACTAAGAATGTGACATTTAGGCATCAGTTAATGTGGGGACTTTCAAATATTATCAACAAGGTAGGTGTGTGGTTAGAACTATAGTAGCCAAATGTAACATCATTTGGAGAGAAAATAAAATAGAGAAAGAAGACCTGTTTGTAGATCATCACAATGGTCTTGCAGTGGGAAGGCAAAGGAGAGAGAAAAGATTATGGAAGAAATTTAATAGGATCAGGAAATGTCTGGATATGGGAGACAGAGGAGAGGTTTAAGATGTAGAAAGAATTAAAAATTTTGATTTTTGTTTTTTTGGTCTACCCATACTTATGGAAATGTAAGAATGTATTGTATTTTATAAGAATTTTGTGAAATCCAAAATCCTAAACTGGAATTTCTTTCTCAGTTAAAAGGGAACTGTTAAAAATTATTTACAATCTGTTGCCCACAGAGGCACTTAAATAAAGGGCCAGGTAGGGCAATTGTTTCTTAAGATTAAACTAAGTGTATTTTGCTCTTAGTGTAAAAATCTTTAGGTATGATGCTGGTTAAGAAGAGTCAGACTTGTAAATATATCCAGTTAACCACCTAAATTTCTAAATCATGGTTCCTATAGGAAATTATGATCATTCACTTTAAAGTTATTGAAATGTTAGAATGATGATTTTGTTATAAGAAAGACCAGAGTATGTTTGAATGTGAGCTATGAGAACTACTACCCTGGTATGTTACTTTACTTCTCTAAACCTCAGTTTTCTTGTCTATAAGTAGGAATAATAATAATGTCTAGCTTGAAGAGTTGGGCTGATAGAATGAGTTAATGCATTAAAAGTGCTCAAAATCTAGCAAACTCTCAATACACGTCAGTGTAACTGCTACTACTGTAGGGTTTTTTTTTTTTTTTTTGTCTTATGTCCCATGTAAGCGCATGAAGGAGTTCTAGAGAAATTACTTCATGCAGCTTGGAGGTCATAGAAACACAATTTCACAACATTAAAGATGAGATAGGGTCCTTCATAATAAAATCTGGGATCAGCCACCAACTTGTGTGACCTTTAGCAAGTCATTTTATTTTTGTGGGCTTCACTGGTAACATGAGGGGCTTTTGTTTCATGATATTTATTGCCTTTTCCAGCTTTATTTTTCTATGACCATATTCACTGGATTCCCTTCTCTCTGGGGGTAGGAATCACGACTATTTTGTTTACCCTTATTCCTGAAACCCAGCACAGTGTCCAGTGCTTAGTTGGCCCTCAGTAAATATTTGTTGGTTGAATAATAGTGCAGTTGTACTCAAGTCTCTCTAATAAAGGGACCTATGGACTAGGTTATTATTTTTTCTACAATGTAAATTTTTATGACTTGGTCTTAATTCTTATGATTTCTCTGTTCTTCTTTATAGAAGGGAAGTGGGTAATGGTACCAATCTGTAGGTATTGAGAATTAATCAGTCTATTATAATTGAGTCTTTGGGTAAAAATGCTGCATTAAGGTCAATCACAATCAGGAGTATTTTTCAGATAATGATGAGATTGGCAGTTAATGGTGTTTGCATTTAAGAATATATTTATAAATACAACAATGCAATATTTGAAAACTTAAAACTTGAATAAAAGTTTATTAACACATAACAGTATCAGCCATGTTTGGTGGCAGTGAAGGAGTTGGGGGTTTCCACACTTGGATGAAAGGTGAAGGCTGGAGGGAAAGGTCACTATAGAAAGTGAAGAAGAGGGAACTTGTCAAGAGGAAGCTTAGAGCAGGCACTTGAAAGAATGAACTACAGGCAGTGACACAGGAAATGGGAACTCTTGCCTTTAGGGAATTATCAGCACTACTTGTGGGCCTGGGATTTTTGTAGTTATGTAGGATAGAATTTTGAGTCATTTTTTAAAAAGTAGCAAAGTAGTCAGTGATGCCAAATGCTGGGGAATGTGAGATACACAAAACTATGGTACCTGTCTATGAAATTCATAGACCTTCACTGATGGACAACTACCCTAGTTTGAATGCTTATACTGAAAAGCAGTATATTCGTTTTACAATGAGAAAATTGTAGTTCTAAGAGTTGAATGATTAAATTTATTTTTAAAAAGCAGAGGACTTCATTGTGAACTTAATTCTGTTTTGTCTGATGCTAAACCCTAAACTATTCTTATTGTAGTACGCTGTGGATCTTATCAGGTTCCATTCATATGACAGGGCAGCTCAGTGGGAGACTGAACTCACTATGGAAAGGCCACAGACTACCGTCAATTCCATACCAAGTTTCAGTACTATTGTCAGGAGGAATGACAGTGATGAGATTGGAGACACCAAAGCTCCAAGAAATGTTACATAATATATTGATGTTAAAGAATTTTCTAACAGAACTTGAACTATTTTGCCTTATACATACCATTACTTTTCAGATAGGAATTATATTTAGTAGTATGTATATTTTTAACATCATTTTGTGCCCTTTGAGTACTAGAAAAAGTTGAGGTGATAGAATTTAAAATGTGGAGAAGTTTTAATAATTTATGACTAAAAGAGAGCAAAATATTTCTAGTAAGGGCAATTGCAAAATCAATGACTTTTGTTCCTAATTCAAACAAAAATTTCTTAAACCAAGTGTGATGAGAAATCTATATTTCCTGATACATTAATATTTTTTCCTTTACTTGAACATGAAAACTAAAATTAACTTCTAAAAGTTTTGGATTTAGATCTTTGAGACCAGCATCCTCTTTCATGCTGACTGCCTGACTAATCAAGCACAGAAATAATGTCCTTGATAATTAGTTAATTGAGACACACTCAGAGACTTCCAGGGCAATAGAGAAACTTCTCTCTCATTTTGACATGAAATGCTGATGTTGTTTCTAATTAGCCAGTTAAAGGTGCATTCTCCTTATGACCATTTTTAGCTCACTAGGAATTTTATTTTCAAGTGCTGAATGAGCAGTGAGTATAACCCAATAGTTTCTGTATTCTCCCACTGTGCCTTTAGGGTCAGTTTGTTTTCTAAATTCTTAATTTAAGTTCTAAGAGAGTAAAAAGTTAAATATTTTTCAAAAATAAGTTATACAAGCAAAAGACAATATAAATTAACATTGCACTTCTGGATGGCAAAGAAATATTTTAGTTTGGAAACAGAAGCACATGTATAAGAAAATATTGATAGATCTGACAAAACAAGCTTTATTTTTATTATTTATTTATTTATTTATTTATTTATTTTGCCTTTTTCTCCCAGCTTTACTGATATGCTCATGTGATTATCCTATTTGGAATTGTCCATCTTTTTGGAGGTGCAGACTACTGTTTTTCATCAAATGAAGGATGTTTTAGTCATTATTTCTCCTAATATTTTTTCTCCTCCTTCCCTCCATCCAAGTACTCTCATTAGGTGTAGTTGGTGTGCTTAATGGTGCTTTACATATCTATGTATCTTGTTAATTTTCTTTTTTTTTCTTACTTTTTTCTTCTGGATTGATTATATCTACTGACCTATCTTCAAACTGGCTGATTTTTTCTTCTGCTAATGCAAATATACTGTTGAGTTCTACTGTTTTTTTTTTTAAATCTCAAATATTATAATTTTCAATCAAGAATTTGTATGTTTTTTAAAAAATAATTTCTATCTCTTTATTACCATTCTCTATTTAATATTATATTATATTTAATAATACAGCTTCCTTTGCTTTGTTTAGCGTGGTTTCCTTGAGTTCTTTGAACATATTTATAATGGCTGCTTTGAATCCATTAAATATTACATCTAGGACCCTCACAGGAAACTTTTGCTTCTTTTCTGATTGTAGGTCACACTCTCCAGGTTTTTTGCATATCTCATAATTTTTTTTGTTGTTGAAACTGGACATTTTTAGTAATATGTTGCAACATCTGGACACTGAATTTTTTTCCATTTCTGGGGCTTGTTTTTGTTTTTGTTTGTTCATTTGTTTTGTGACACGCCCAGACTCTTTTAGTGGCATCTATTTCCCATGCAGTATGAAGCCTCTGATGTTGCCCCTCAGAGAGGCTCGTCCTTAGGCATGAACATGGTGATCCTAGGAGGACAGTGGTTTTGTCAGGGCTCTCTTTTACTTTTTCTTTTCTTCTTCTTCAGATTTCTTTGTTAATCTATCTGCTTCTTTTGGTATCACACTCAGCTATTAGGGTCCACTAATTTATGGCTGATTTCTTCATGGTTTTAATCAGTACACTGGAGGGCATAAATTGCTTTCCAATTAATTTGAGTTGGGGTATTTTTTGAGACCAAAACCTGAGGTTTGTTCTGTCCCCATGACAGGGTCTTCTTAGCAGTTTCTTATTCTGGTTCTCTATGGTAAACTAGCTTAATTTGTTATTCTCATAGAGCTGTAAACCTTTTAAAATTGCTTATTACTCAAGTATCCACTGTTTTTGAGATCTTTATGCATGAACTCCCCACATTCTTATTTAAATAATGCCAGTTACTTTGGGGATAGCTTCAGAGTTCTCTGCTCTTGTTGATTGCCTCTCTCCTGGAGAAAACTCTCTAAGTCACTATTCTAGAGCTGGGTACTAGGGACAGTGGTGTGATACCAACATCGTGATACCCATAAACTTTTGGCAGGGCATATTGTCTGGTCTTCTTTGCTGACCTCTGCTTTACGAATGAGCTGGGATGAGGGTGATTGAGGACCTTGTATCTTTGGCCTGCCAAGTCTGTGAGTGTGAGTGAAGACTGGATGGAGGAAAGGAACCCATTGGTCTCTTGGCTGTACTGATGAGGAATTTAGCCTCTCAAAGCTGAAGTTGGAGGTAATGAGTGATTCTCCTCCTAGTGAGATGCTATATGTCTTGGTTGGAAACTGAGAGTCAAGGAGTTTTTGTTTGTTTGTTTGTGTGTTTTTTGGCTCTATAAACCCAGAACTAAGCTTCTTTCAGGCTTAACTGGTGGACAGGGAGGGGTACAATGGTATAAGCACCTCAGATTCTCATTGTTCTTATCAAGAATTAGTAGATTTTTAGAGTAGATTTTCTTAAATAAATGTCACAATATACTCTTAGAAAAATTTCCAAAGACTTTCAATGTTTGTTGTTATTTTTTAAACATATTTTTACTAGTTATGGATGTTTCACTAGGAAACTGGTATGTGGACTCCTCATATAACCATTCCAGGAGTGAAAGTCACAATAAATATATATATATTATATCCTATATATTCTTGATTTTGCTAGGCAAACTGAGGGTAGTAAAAAATTTATTTAAAATACATATTCATGTAGCATATAATTTAGCTGAGAAATGAGATTCACACATATGCACAAATAGAAACAGTTCAAGATAACATATAACTAAATGTCAGACTAAGTACTGTTATCATATTGACTACGCTCATCAGTAAAGATAGGCACGGGAAGGATGAAAGGTCAAAGAAAACCTCACAGTGAAAATGCAAATTGAATAGTCTTTGAAGCTTGATACAATTTGGACATGTAGAAGCAGTGAGCAGAGAATGTAAAGGGGGATTACTGTGAATAAAGGCAACATGAAAGGAGTTTGTGGTGTGTCTGTGGAAATGTAGCATAACTAGAACATAGGATGCATGTGAACACAGTGTGGTTCCTTAAAAAGAGTACTGGTCTAAGTATCATTAAACCTCCTGGATTCATATTTCATTCTACTTCTACATCTATGAGTGTCCTACCAATTATAGGAATGGTTGACATATACTAGTAAGAGATAGTAAAGTAGTAACACTGAAACTTGCTAGTGTAGAGCACCGCTGGATGTCCCACAATCTTCTGGCAACTGCATGCTACAGGTGTGAGGCAGGAAGAGCTTACTGCCTGCCTGCCTTCCTTCCATCCTTGTGCCAGTCAATGTACTAGGAAGAGATTTGTAGCCTACCTAAGACATCATCCTTCTTTTCATGGTCCTGAAAATGAAACACAATGCCCCATTAGAGAATTCTCATAAAAATCAAATGAGATAATAGTTTGTAAGTGCTTCAAAAAAGATAAAAATCACTCTTCAAATGTTAGGTTCATAGTAATATTGATATCATGGTCGTCACAACCCCAGGACAATTACTTTACTATATCTTTTATTCATTGCATTTGGGTAAAGAGGAAGATTGTATGTGCTTCAGGTAAGACCAGAACATTTGTATTCCTAAATAATGTTTTCCATAAATTGACAGTCATTAAAATTAACCTGTGAAGTTAATTATGGTGTCTGACATGGATGGTTTTCAGCTTATGCAGTTATGTTCTTGACCAGATGAGGTCTTCCTTTTATTAGTTTATGAGTCACAGGGCAAGCATGGGTGTTGTGCTGTGAATGCTAAATCAGGATTAAGGAGCTGGAGTTGCTTCTGGCCTTGAAAACAAAACCTTTTTGGCATATCTATTTTTGTTTATTGTGAATAAAAGCTCCCTTTATGGCTGCACATGGTGCAATCAACCTCACAAATACTTGGACCATGACTCTGTTGTGAACATCTCTGATGCTATCTTCCTTTCATCTCTGATGCTTTGGCTTCTAGAGGTCTGACAGGGTGCTGAATCTCCTTCATTAGTTCTTATTCGCCTTTTATTAGCATTTTCCCTTCCTCCCTCCCTTCCTCCCTCTCTTTTTCTCTCTCTCCCCACCCCTATCAAGATCTTGCCAGCTCTCTAGGAGGAGGACTGCATCATCCTTACCATAAGACTACCTGAAGCTTTGTGTGCTCTGTAACTGCTCATGTTCTTTCTACTTCTTTCAGCCAAGGAGAAGAGTGACAGATGGCTGGCTGAGAGTGTCAGAGTGGCTGTTAGCTAATGCTTGCTATAAATTCGGATAATAATACTAACAATAATAAATAATATAAAACAATAGCACTATAACAGTGGGTATTCATGCTGCTCAGATTGTTATTTAAAGAATTGTAAAAACATTTCTGAGGAGATTTGTAAGAATTTGAGTCATAGGTGCCACTTGGTCACAAGGACTTGACGAGTGGTAATGAGCAGGGTATTTCTTAAGGGGCAGACAGAAAGACAGGGACAACTTCCCCGGAGAGTTACCCATCCTACATCAGAACTGCACGAAAGAAAAATAAATCTTTGTTCTTTTAGGCTACTGATATTAGTGTAGCATAAACTCTCCTGACTAGTATATATTACTCTGTCACTAATATCTCTGCTGCTACTTTTTTCCTGTAAGCTAAGCACTGAAGATCCCAGGGCCAAGTTAACTCTAGTCAAAAACAGTTGCCATTCATTGTGCTTTTATCAAGATAAGTGTGTTTTGATACATTTTGTGTAAGTAAGTTTTAGAAGCTTCAGGACAATTGCACAAATTCTAAATTGCAAATGGGAGTTATATTGTAAAAGTTAAGCTGCTGTCCAACTCCTATCCAAAGTTTATTTCTGTAAATTCTATATAAAAGTAAATTTACATGAGGAAATCTTATCTCTAACATTTCAGTAAAAAAGCTTATTAATTATTAAATAAATATTATTTATAGGTTTAGTATTCATAATTTACTTAAACTTAAGCATAAGGCATATAGATATTGGTTGGTTATATTATGCATTATAAATGCTATACAGCACTGTAGTCTAAGTCAAGTTTCTATAATAGGGAAAACTAAACATGAGTGTGTTAATTGTTATAGCTACGGTGCATCAGTAGGGATTCTTAATTGTAAGCAACATTAACTATCTCTGCACTTAACTGAGTGACCCATGTCATCATGTGGTCGCCAGGGGTGGGAAAAAGGAGAATTCCTTCCTTTATCTTTCACAGAGGGAAGAAGGGCACTTGTGTCCTATCAATTCCATATACAAAGTGGAGTGGGAGAATTCCCTGTAAATAGGAGAGGGAGATGTCTTCACAGCAAAGTTAACTAACCAGCAAACAATAAAAACTGTCAGCAAATGCCTATACCTATTAATTAGCAAACCAAAATACATGTGAAAATCATAGATTCCCTAGCGTAGCAATGGAGGAACAATTCTGCCTTAACTGAGTATCACTCAATGAATATATAAAGGTTATTACAATATAAGATAAACATTTTCAGATTTAAAGTTAACAGTGGGATTTTTTTCTCGAAGTCCTTTACAGATCTCTGATATATCAGGTAGTAGTGTTTGGGGGCGGGGGCAGCATTCTGCTGTTTGATGCCATCTCTTCCTTCCTGATTTCTAGTGCCCCTGGAGAGGCCTTTTGAGAGCTCTGGGCCTCCTGGACCAGAGTTTGAAAACTACTCATTAGGATGGTAGATTTGAATCAGATTTTGGATTTCTTATGAATTAAGTCTTTTAACTTTCTCCTTCTTACTTCCACCCCCTCCACTTGCACTGGATAAACTTAAAAAAAAGAGAGAGAGAAAGAGAAAAGCAAATGTCAAAAACCCCAAAACAGATGAAAAAAGCAAAACTCAAATCTCTGTACTCATTTATTCAGGATAGCAGTGGACCAAAAAAGAGAAAAGAATGAATCTTAAGTAAAAGCAGATTTCCACCGAGGTTGCAAGTAAGATAGCAGCTTCTCTCTTGCATGTTAATTGCAGTTTGCATTTATGATCTGTGATATGGTGATTGATCAGTCTTAAGTTTAACTACATTTTATAGATAGTAGCAACTGCAGGTATTGATTCTGGGCTTGACATCACCCAGCGATTATGTCATTTCTGGCAAGCTCCACACAGATGTGCTTTGAATAATTTGGTTGTTCTCTTTGCTCAGCTGACATGTACTCCACCTCAGGCATGCTTCAAGGTCAAGTGACTGACCCATTTAGCCCATCCTCTGTAGCCTTAGGAAACTTAATAGATATTCTCAGTGTCTTCATCCCTCCTGAGCTCACATTTCTGAAGGAAGAGTGAAAGTGAGAGGAGGGAGGGAAGTGCTGACGATGTGAAGGAGGAGAGGATGGGGGGGCCATGGTAGGATATCAGTCACTTCTGGTGTCATGGCACTCAAGAAGCATGGCTACAAATAATGTACATTTAATATTCTTCTTTCTGGCCCAGAATTTCCCTTTCAGCCATAAGAATATGGCTGAATAAAGTAACTGGGAAATTTGCTGCAAAGTTACCCAGGAAACCTTCCTATGCTGATGTTCAGTTGCTTCTCAGGTCTCAAGCTGCTTTCCAGTGCAGGCAATGTGGGTTCTCTGATCAGCAACAGGGCTCAGGTGTTTCTTAGGACATATGGATCTTCCAGTCCAACTGAGGACAGCATCCTATTAGGTTTTACTTTCTTCCTTCTCTACTCCTGAAAACCTGAGACCAGGACTGGGGTGCAGGTTGTTGAATTGGGAGATGAATCCAGGAAACACGAGTGAGGAAATGACAATGTGAGACAGAGAAGAGAGAAAACCCAACAAGGGTGTGTTAATAAGTGGTTATCACCGTGGGCCCTCAAGAAATTGTGTGTCCCAACTGAGAGGCTGGGACATTGATCCCCTAACTTCTGCCTCCCATCTGATGGAGGTAAACCCCACGGTTTTTGTTATAACTGAGTGCAGCAGGGCTAGTTCTCTTAGTGTCAGAGAAATCCCTCTGGCTGAAAAGAGAGACCCAAGAGTTAAAAGGAGGTAGGAAGCTGTCTGCAGGTCAGCAATTGTCTACCTCTACCTGCGTATGAATTCACCTGGGTCAAAGGATGTGGGCTGAGGCATTAACAGTGGCTGCTACAGACTTACACCTAGAATAGGGCCTATTATCATTACCTTAATAATAGACCAGAAATAGTTTTGAAATTAACCAATATACAATATTTTAATTTAGACTAAAGAAGTTTAAAACTAAGAAGTCAGTCTGAGTGGGCAGAAGTTGTTAAAGAGAAAAAACATGGAGAAAAGCATAGAGAAAGAGGAAAATAGGAATAGCGAGTAAATTTTTATAGATTGAGAAAGATTCATTCATTCAGAATATATTTATTGAGCACCTATTATATTTCAGGTACTAAGTTGCAGAGAACAGTGCAGTGCTAAAAGTCATGAAATTCTATTCCCTTATAAAGTTTGTATTCTAATGAGAGGGAAATAGATAATATTAAGAAGATAAGTAAGTTAAGTTTACAATGTGCTAAGGAGGAAAATATGGTGAGGACTAGGAAGTTATGGGGTGGGAAAGTATTCCAATTTTAAATAGCCTTACTAAGAAGTGACTGAAGGGGTTGAGGGAACCTTGACAATATCCAAGGGGGAGCATTCTAGGCAGAGGAATAGCAGGTGCAAGGTCTCAAGTCAGGAACATGCTGTGTGAGGAGAAAAAATAATTTTTCCTTTACCCTTCTGAGTTCTTGGCTGAGACTTGTGAAATAAAACAGATTAACAAGAGAAAAACAAACAGAAACCGAGAAAAATGAGTAACCCCCAAAATTCAGGCTTAAATATCATCCTAATAGGAAAAGGGGAGAGGGGAATGTAGGTCTCCTAGGGGAGAGTAAATGATTTTTAGGTAAGATGAACTGGCTTTTGGAAGAATAAGATGGGAGGAATGATAGCCTGGGTGTGGTATTGACTTATAGGCTCCTCTCCCATGATAAAACTACCCAGAAGGGAATTTATGACAACTGAGTTCCTTTTGCAGAATCTTACTTTAAGCAGATAAGGGGAATTCAGAGAAAGCCTCTCCCTGCATCTGCTGTTTTTCAGGTGTTTATAGCTCAAAATAATCAATATACCAAAATGGCATATTTTAGGGTAGCATGTCTTGAACTCTTACAGTCACATTTTGCAGTGGCATATTTTGCCACCTTTTACCTGGTAAGTTGAGTGATCAGCAAAGTAGGCCTATGTGGCTGAAGCAGCTGAGCAAGAGTGAGCATAGAAGCGGGTAGGGTCAGGAAGGAAACCTCAGAGTATATAAGGTAAGCCAGGGTCATATTTTCAGGGCCCTGTACACCTTTTGAAAGATTCACATTTCTGCTCTTACTTCAGTGGGAAGCCTTTGAACAAAGATATGATAAGGGAGAGAGGGAGGGAGAGAAAGAAGGAAATAGAAAGAAAGAAAGAAAGAAAGAAAGAAAGAGAGAGAGAGAGAGAGAGAGAGAGAGAGAGAGAGAGAGAGAGAGAAAGGAAGGAAGGAAGGAAGGAAGGAAGAAAGAAGGGAAGAAAGGAAGGAAGAAAAAAAGTAAGAAAGAAAGAAAAAGAAAAGAGGAAAGAAAGGGAGGGAAGGAGAGAGGGAAGGAGGGAGGAAAGAAGGAAAGAAACAGCAGAAATAATTGGATCTTACAGGGAAATGGCAAATGATTTTGTGAACATGGCGATATTTGTTAGCATCTCCTACCTTGGCCTCTTCATAGCACTCTCCAGAAGGGGAACATTTATATAGGGGCTTGATTTTTACCTACTTCCTGCTAGAAGATCAGAGGTACCTGGGCATGGATCTCTCCCTCTAGCTTCTCTAAACACTTCTACTTTAAGAGGTATTTTTCAGATTAAAAGATAAAATAAACATCTTAAACTTTTTAGACACAGTGCAATAAATTGGAATTTCTCACCCTCGCAGGATCTTAGAAGATCTCTAAAAAATTCTCTTTGAATTCACTTGAACTTTGCTTAGAAATCAATAATATTTTGAAATTATGTTGTTATGCATATTTGTAGGCTTTTTGTTTGTAAGCAATAGGAGTTAATTTAATTGACACAAAGTAGGGTGGCCCACAGAGAAGCATTAGTTGAAGACCTGGCCTTCAAAAGAGATAGGAACTAGGGAATTCCAGAAGAACCAGGTAGCAGGAGTGAATTAGGAGTCTCAGAGGTACTACCATGACTGGGCTCAATTAGCCTCAATCACTTTGTTTTTTTTCCCCATCCTTGCAAAACTTCCCTCACAATTCAAGGCCCTGAAAGATGGTCTTTGGCCTCATCTGGGCCATGTGCACTGGGCTAAAGTAAGACATGACAATCCATGGTTCCATAAAGACTGTATACAGTGACTGGGAGGCGAGTCTTTCAAAGGAAACTTGGGTTCTTCAGAGATACAGAATCAATAGAATATATAGACAGAGATGTAGATCTATAGATAGATATATGGGGAGATTTATTATAGGACTTGGCTCACACAATTACAAAGGCTGAGAAGTTCTACGGTCTGCCATCTGCAAGCTGAGAACCAGGAAAGCTGGTGATGTGATTCAGTCCTGGTGTAAAGGCCTGAGAATCAGGGGGCTGACGGTTTAAGTCCTGGTCTGAAAAGCCTGAGAACCAGAAGTGACAGTGTTTAAGAGCTGGAGAAGATGGATGTCTCAGTTCAAACAGACAGTGAGCAAAACTTTCTTCTACCTTTTGGATCTGTTTAGGCCTTGGATGGATTGGTGATGCCCACCTTCATTGGGGAACACCATCTGCTTTACTCAGTTCATCAGTTCAAATGCTGATCTCTTCCAGAAACACCCTCACAGACACACTTGGAAATGATGTTTAAGTAGCTCTCTGGGCATCCCTTAGCTCAGTCAAGCTGATACATAAAATTAACCATCACACTTCTGTCACCAGAGAAATAGGAAATAGATGCTGAGCAGGCCCAAACAGATGTCTGCCACATTCTATGTCTGCACTATCCAATACATAGCTACTTCAATTCAAATTAAAATTATGTAAAATTAAAAATTCAGTTTCTTAGTTGCGCTAGCCACATTTCAAATATTCAATAGCCACATGTGGCTAGTGACTTCTGTATTGGACACCACATATATAGAACATTTTTATTGACATAAAAAATTTTGAACAGAACTGTTATATATAGTAATAGTAATAAATCTGCATACATTTTTTAATTGTCCAAGAATTTTATATTTGTTTTTTAATAACATTCTCACTTCCATTCCATTATTTAACTTCTGTTTCAGCCTTGTGATATAAACAGAGAGCGTATGGTTATTTCCATTTTGTAGCTGAGGAAACTGAGGCCAGGATATTTTAAGCAGCTAGATCACCCAACCAGTACAAGGCCTCAGAGCTAGTGTTAGGACAGGGGCAAGCTGACTCTCAGTGCAGGGTCCCTTAGATTAATCCTGACTTAGAAGCCCAGATAATGCACAATTTTGTGTAAAACTGCTTCTTGGGCTGTTAAAACACAGGAACAATCATTTTGGTTGTCACAATTTGAGTCTTTATAAATTTCTTCATCAACTAAATAGCCATGCAACTCTGACAAGGTATCTTTTGTGGGGCATTTACAAGCTTCTTTGTCAAAGGGAACTATCTACCCATGACATAAATATGAAGATGGATTGATAAAGATAAGAAATACTTTATCACAGGCTGGAGAAAAAATGGAACTAAGAAATTCTCTCAGCCTGCTCTTCTGGGAAGTGAGCTTTCCCAGAGTGTGCACTGAGGTGTGTCACTCCAGCACTTGGGTCTTGTGATTGGTAGGAGTGGGCAGTTTTCCAGGGGTGTATTTAAGTTGGAGCTTGTAGACTTATAAAGCTCAAGCTCTTATCACCACACCGCAGAGCCTTTATAATGCAATTATAAAGACATTAGACTTAGACTTGTTTCTATAAGCTATACATAAAATCAGGCCCACTGATTTGTGGGAGCTGGGACAGGATTATAGATGGAGTCTCATTTCTTGTATGTCTAAATGTTTCAAAGATAGTTCCCTGGCTCGAACCACAATCCCACCCTAGGCCAGGTGGGAGGCTCCTCTCAGATCTTCTTGGAGACCTGCAGATGAAAAGAGCCTCATCCTCCAAGACCAGCCTTGTTGCCTTCATCAGATATGCTGGGTCAGGGCAATTGGGAGCAAGGCCTGAGTCTGTGATCTTTAGTGGGCCCTGCGGACACTTCCAAGTCTGGGATAGACTGACCTAGTCAGTGCCTCAAGGAGCGAGGGTGCAGTTCCCCTTCTCCACACGTCCCTTTACTGATTAAGTTTTCAAACAACACACCTCCAGACCAAATGGAAGGGAGGAGACTTAGTTATATTAGAAACAGAATTGCCCAGACACCCACTTCAGGATGATTTGAGGTGGCTGCTCCTGCAGGTTCCCTGTGCGTCCCTAATCCTCAACACAGGTGCCTCAGCTCTCAGTCTCCTGTCCTGCAGCAACCAGACCTCCTTCAGCTTGCTCCACATCCCCCTCCCAAAAGCTCTTTTGCTTGGTAAATTACTGAACTTTCAAAACATTTCCTTAGAAGACCAAACTAAACAAAACCAATTCAGCCCAAGGGCTGAATTACTTAAAAACTGTTTCATTACTTTATAATCACACTGTAGGATACTTTGTTTTACTTATGACTTGTTGTTTTATAGTAAATTCTGTTTAAAGTTTGTTTAAAGGTACACAGCTCTGTTGTTGCTAAAATGGTGCTGTATCTTCACCCGAGGGATATCACAGCTACCCCATTAAGCTACATTCTGGACTTTTCAGCTCTGATTGTTAATTGTCAGTAGCTCAGCCTTACTGTAGGCAGAGACGCAAAGAAGAGAGGAATAGCAACTCCTTAAATGAGAGGCTTGCAGATTTCATCTACTTCACAGCACGGCCCCAGACACCATTCATCACATCTGCTTCAGGATAATTTAAAGTCCTGCTGTGATCTTAGAGACCATGGAGTCTACCGCTGCATTTTTTTAGATGAAGTAAGTGAAACTCGAAGGTCACCTAGCCAGTTAGTGGCAATCTGAACTCTATTTCAAATGGTCTAATGCTAAGTATCTTAGTTAGCTCAGGATGCTATAATAAAGTACCACAAACTGAATAGGTTAAAAGAAAAAGACCTTTATTTCTCAGTGTTCTGGAGGCTGGTAAGTCTAAGATCAGGAAGCCAGCACAATTGGGCTCTGGAGAGGCCCTTCTTGACTTACAGACGGCTGCCACCTCACCATTCTCACATGGTGGAGAGAGAAGGCTCTGGTTCCTTTCTCTTTTTATAAGAGCATAGTCCCATCACAGAAGCCCCACCCTCATGGCCTCATCTAAATCTTAGTAACTTCCAAAGGCCCTGTCTCTAAATACTATTACTTTGGGGATTAGGGCTTCAACATATTATTTTTTGAGGTCACAAATATTTAGTCTATAATACCAAGTCAGTCTTCATTCTAGTCTAGCTGATATACTCTCACCCAACGTCCTTTGAATATTAACTTGTAACCATAAACTTTATAATTTTAAAAGCTCCATGATAATTTTTTTAGTTATAAATGCAATACATACTTATAGTTAACAATAGGGAAAGAATCAAAGAAAACAAAACATCCACAATTCTACCAGCTAAAGACTGACAGTTGGTTTATTTTCTTCTTCTTCTCACCACCAGTCTCTCTTTCCTTCTCTCTTTCTCTCTTTCTCATATATGTTTATATGCAGACATAGATATTTTAAAAACAAAATTGAGTTATAAATACATTTATATATTTATTAATTATAAAAATATATAATATATTGAGTTTTATAAATCTTTTTCTGCTTGCTTTAAATAATGAGACTTTCCCCTTTGCTTAAAAATATTTTTTACTTCTTCATCTTTTAATGTCTAGATCATATACTATCTGCATTTGTATCTTGTATAATGGAAGATATGTATTTGCTTTTAATCCTCTCAGTTTTTAACTCTAATTTTTCAAATATATTGTAAAACTATATTTTTATAATTATCAAGAAAGAGATATTGTGTTTTCAGTTCTACCTGTGTTAGAGGAAGTTAGTATATCTCTCCCTTCACTGCCTCTTTCTTTATGACAGAGCCTTGGTTTTGAGGTGTTTTAAATGCTGTGATTATTGTCTTTTAAAAATGGCTATATGGACATAGGAAATTATTATGAATGTATATCATGCATTTTTTCACAAAAGATTTAAGCTGGCATTTTATTTTATTCTATTCTATTCTATTCTATTCTATTCTATTCTATTCTATTCTATTTATTTTATTTTATTTTATTTTATTTTACATTATACTAATTGTTTCCACAAGGTAGAAATACAGAGGATTCACTTGGATCCTGGATCTCAGCATCCCTGATCAGCCTCCAATGTTCTTACAGGTTCTCAGGAGAACTCTCCCTGTTATTACTTTAAAGCTTTAGATTTTAAAATCTGTGGAGAATCTTGGCCCCAGGCTAGACCACATGGAGCTCGGGCCCTAATTTGTCCCCTATTTTATGGGTCTGTCCAGGACAGTCCTCCTTGGTTCTGATTCCAGACAACACCATAGAAAGATAAATCCTTTAGGAATTCCAACAAAGAAGGAACACTTCTCCCTGAAGTCAGAGCTCTTGATCTCTGCCAACCACCTCAAGCCTCTTTTTTTTTTTTTGTTTTGGGACCTACTCTTGTTTCTGCTTGAACAAGGTAAGTAAATTTAGAACAGAGGTTCTCACACCATGTGCTACCTTACATTTCTGTATTATGAACCTTTGATTTATTTTTTCTACAACTGTAACTACCCCTTGATAGGATGTTGTCCATTATAGGACCTGAGCAAAGCAGGACCTATAATGGGCTGTAGAGCAGGGCTACATGCTGGAAAGCAGGGGCGTGAATGGTAATACCTTGGCAAGTTGGTGCCAAAGAAAAATTAGGAATTTAGCAGAACATGTGAGGACTTAGCCTTTTCATAATGTGGTCCTGGCTCAAAGAGGTTTATTTAAAAAAAAATTAGAGTACTGAGACATGGCAGTACTGAACTATGTGAATAGTGCAATAACTAGATGCTTTACAAAAGAGTGAGACATTCTCAAGTAGTATGTGTGTTATAATTATTCTTGGCTTATTTAGTGTTGGTGCTTTTGAATGCCAAAAAATTATAGCATTCAAAAAATGTGCCATGAAAACAACAAAGTTGAGAACTACTGATCTGGAAGCTTTCTACTGTTATCAGTGAGGACTTCCTATTATCTAGATAAAGGGGTAGAGGGAGAAAACAGCTGACTGAAAAAGGAGAAAAGTGTTTTACAGTTTCAGTTTTGCCAGCATACTCATCAATAGTTTAATTGTGACACAAATTTTTTATATTTTAGAAAAAGAGTGATTCACCGTATGCAAATTACTTTCACAGAGTTCTTGGTGGGAAACTACAAGCATCAGGATTTTCTGAGGAACTTTTCCTTTTGGAAGAGGAAACGTTTTCCAATTTATTTTCCTTTTGGAAGAGGAAAAGCTTTCCAATTTGTTTTCTCCATTGACCCTTGTGTTCTTGGATTCCCAATCTTCAATTTATTGTGGGCTCTTTCTAGGGACAATGATTTAACTCCCTTGTAAGTGGCAGAGTGAGTGTTTCACATTTATCATGACCTTGCATTTCCCAACTTAAACCTTTCTTTCTATTTCTGTATGTCTCCAGACCCAAGAACTTGCAAGGTCTTCTTATTACTGGTTTTGTACTTTGTGTCTCAATAGCATGGCTCTGAATGTCCAGTAAGAGGTGATAGACCTTCTGCTGTACTCTCCAAAACCTTGCCTTCCCTAAAGTCTCCAGGCTCTGGATAAGGTTGTTACTATGATGCTCTGATGGAGCAGAGCCTTTTTCTTCTTGTTATGGAAGGATCTCTTTTTGTTACCAATGAGTAACATGCCATTCTCTTAGCTCCATCTAAGGAACATATTGTAGAGGAAGGGAAGATCTAGAATATTGGCCACCCACCAATGCCAGGTATTGTCAGGTAAAAACAAACAAACAAACAAACAAACAAACAAACAAACAAACAAACTGTTCTGGACCCTGTTCTGTAAGACCTAACTAGTTCTGTAAGACCAGTTCTTGCTGATTCCGTAAAAAGTTTGCCTACAGGCCTTGTGGCTTGTCTCCATGGTTTCTAGTGGCATAGGATAGGTGAATCATAGGTTATGCTTCTCAGTTATTTCCATTGGTCAGAAATTTGGTAAAAAATTTTCTTTCTGATTCTATAGTTTTAGAATCTCCAGTGAGATTCCTTTGGTCCTAGCAATGAGTCTTCATGGTACTTTGGCTTGCCTTACTAAAACTAATCAAGTCATTCCCCCAAGATTTGCTGTCTCTTTATTTTTTGATCATTTACTTCATACATAAATAGTTACCTAGGTTAACTATTTGTTTTTCCTGGTCTCCTTGCTCATTTAGAAATCTGCACATAATTCTTTCTCAGAATTTGGGGAATTATTGTTTGATATTGTTAATTTCTAATGCTATAGTGATTTAGTGCCTTTTCTTTTTAAAACCTTCTTAGACGACTTGTGAGCAAGAAGGTCAGGAACTGTGAGCCACCTTCCACTTGGTCTCATTACTTTCAAGCTCCTCCACTTCAGAGAACACTTACAAGTGAATCACTGTTGTTAAATTGGCCTTTGACTGGAAGGCATTTGGACAACTAGATTTAAAATGACCAAGACATTCTTACAAATGTGACTTTGTAGGAAATCAAATAAAACAACTCTTTCTGCATCAGATTGTATTTTCCATAGCTAGGGAATCTGGGAAATAACTATATAACTCACCCCTCTAGATAGTTTGATAACTACTCTGTAAGGGCAAGAAACGTGAATGAACAAACAACCGGCTGCATTTTAAACCCTAGATTCCCTAAAGATAAGTCAAGAAATTATTCTCTTCTTTGGTCCTGAATCTGAAATCATTTCTGCATTACAGTGAAGATGAAGTCTAGTCAGATCAATAGCATAAGTAATTTCCCATCAAAGGGTAGCAGTCTACTTTCAAGTACCCATTGGTGAAGGGAGAGAGGGTCAATGAAACTGCAGTAATTTGGATACCTGTTTTAATCAGAAGTCGCAACAGTCTTCAGAACTATCTTAAAAGCTGTCTCTTGCTTTGAAGTGAATTTCTCTTTCATTTTCTCCTCTTTTTTTTTTTTGAACAGTAAAATAGCCCACATGTAAACAGTAGAAACAACAAAGAAGGTGATTAGGAGATAAAAGAAATCTTTTTTTCTTCCTTCTTTAAAATGTAGAGTAGTTTTTGGCATAGAGCAGATATACAATAAATGTTTGTCTAACTAAATATGTAATTTGGATATTCAGAATATGAATTTAGATACTTTTGTCTTGCCTGAACATAGATTTACTCTTAGAAAATTTGGTTGGCCAGAGGAGAAAACTTCGAGAGCCTTGAAGAAAAAAGGTAACTCATGATATGTTGTTTACAATTAGAGGCTGGCACAAGACAACCTCATAATAGGGCTAAGGGTGCAATATTGTTTTGAAGGGCCAGCTTGAATTGGCAGTGCATTAGAATAATACAATAGTAACTAAACAGGTCAGCCAAGCCAGGGGCCATCCTGTCTAGAGACAAGGCGAGAGTCAAGCAGATAAACTCTGTTGGCTACAAACCTTGTCCTCCTTTCAGATTGCCTCCCATCATCCATTGTCTTTATGAATTTGTGCCACACCTGTGCTGAGGAGCCTGTCAACTTTTATATTTGGATGAAAGAACATATTCTGGAGTGTAGTACCTGCAAGATGTTTTGTAGATATAAAACAAGCTGATTCTACAGTTTATAGCAGAGGCAATGGAACTAGAATAGCTAAACAATTTTGTAAAAGAAGATTAAAATTAGAGGTATCTTATCCAGATTTTAAGACTTTCTTTAAAGCAACAGTAATCAAGACAATGTGGTATTGGTGAAAGGATAGACATATATATCAATGGACCAGAATAGAGACCACAGAAATAGACTTACACAAATATGGCCATTCAATTTTTAGAAAAATTGTAAAAGTAATTCAATGGGGAAAGGATGGTCTTTTCAATAGTCTTGGAACAATTTTTCATCCACATGAGAAAAATGAAATTTAATCTTTATTTTACATCAAAATTAACTCAACTTGATCACAGATCTAAAATGTAAAACTATGAAACTTTTAGAAGCAAACCTAGGAGGTTTTCTCTTTCGAACACCATTGCTATCATGGCCAGGCTATTTCAAGATGCAGCTTGTTGATTAGGGCTTGTGCTCAGGGCAGGGAGAATAAAAAGAGAGGAAAAATGGGGAATCTCTTCATATTCTTCATCCCACAGGGGCTCCTCTTCCCAATCTCTTCTGGTTGGAAAGCCTGCCTACTTTGCATACCCTGCAAAACTGCACTCAACATCTGCTAGCCACAGGTAAGGCAAACCCTGGACTTCTACTGCTCATTTGATCTTTCCAACCCGGGCACTCCCCATCCTGAGGCTGAGAGATGTCACTTCTTCATTTTGTTACATAAGCCCCCTCATGTATTCCCCTCTTAGAATTTCCCTTGCCTTCCTCTCATTTTTGGAAGTGGCCCTCCCCTCACTCATTTATGTTTTTTTTTTTATTGTCTGTCAACCTCGATTCGAATATTATTTTTTTCAGAACTTAAAAATATTGCTTTATTGTCTTTTCACTTTTGGTGTTGCTGATGAGATCTTGATTCATTTGGTTTGGGGAGCAATATGAGGATTGGGATTTTTTTAAAGTTCTGTGCTAAAAAAAGGGCCTCAGAATGCTCTTTGACATAATTGTAGAGAAATTCTTTGGGGTTTATCTTAGGGCAGACGCATTTTTATTTGCTGTTCACTGAGAAGCAGATAGAAAAGAGGCTGCTTGTACAGCATCTTGTGACATAATATGTTAATCATCTTATTGTTTGTCCCATAGTCCTTCCTTTTTTCTATCTATTGACTTTAACTTAACTTGAATTATTCAGAATTGCCTTTATGTCCATAGTTGTTTTTATTTTTTCTTAGTTGTTTTGGGCTGAAGTTTCTCTTTCCATCATTTCTCCATCACTCTGCTATCAGTGATGTTCCATTTCCCAAGGGTCTTCTCTATCCAAAGCATCCAGTGAGAGGGCCTTCTTCCCAGGAGGAGCAGGATGTCAACATTTCTCACTCTACCTCTATCTTCTTGTTGCTGAAACTAAGTTCTGAATGATTGCAGTCAAGAAATGGGGCTCCTTTCTTCTCTCCAGACCTCATTCAGGGGACAGAGGCTCTATCACAGGTGAGGCACAGTGCAAAGGCCCAAGCCCTGGTTTCCCTTGTCTTGGCACATTAGTCAGTGGCTTCACATTAGGGGATGCAAGTTGAAAAGATCTGAGTCTACTGTACAGTAGTGCATAGTGCATCTGCCTTGAAGGAATCACTACTGCATTTTAAGATTAAGTTCAAAATTACAAAGTTGCCTTCTAGAAAATATGTATAAATTTATATTTCTAGCAGGAGTGTATCTTCCTTGATATTTTGGTACAAAATTTGGGAAGCATTACCATTTAAACTAGAAATTCCTTCATTATTTTTTTAGTACAGAATTTTCTGTCCCTAACCATTTTATTTCTCAAGCTGATCTGCCCTTATCTTTTTTCTTCCTTGAGTAGTACCTGTCAGAATTCTGCATTTTTGACATATGTTTGAGTTTTAAAGGATTAGTCTGTGAACTTGCCTTGGGTTTAAGGTTCTTTCCTGAGACTTTGAGACCTCACTAATATTTTCACTTGACAGGGCCTTTAATGAGTGAGGTAATTACTTAGATATTGTAGATGAAAATGCTATTAGAAAATGAAAAAAAGCTTTGAGGCTGAAATCACTTCATTTGACAATATACTTAGATCTTATTAGCTAGTTTTCTGTTTTCTTTTTTATTTTTCTTAAGCCTAGATTTCACAGTGACATTTAACTCATGTATATAAGGAAAAGCAATTTTATAAGTCTAATATAATTCATATTATTATTATTAAGGAGAATGGTATGGTTTAAATTAAGAGATTTTTACTGAAATTCATTTTATTTTCACAGATATATTTCTATGTAAGGACTTTTCTTTCATAGTAGGAGTGAAGTTGACTCATTTAACAGATTTAAAAAGTAATACCTGTGATCACAGCATTGGTTCTTATACTAACAATTTTCCCCCAATCTATTTATGAATTATTTAAACAATATTTTCACCTTATGTTTACCTTTTGAAAAGTAAGTTTTAGCATGAAGTAGAACCAACATAAATGAAGGTAACTACAAAGTTAATATTGATTTTGCCTTTTTCTGTCTTTTTAGATTATTCTCTTATCTCTTCTCCCTACTTATGCAAGGCACTCTTTCTTGCTCTAGGCTTCTCCCTGTTTTGAAACATTAAAGGAAACATCAAAGACTTTCTTCATGTGAGTTTCGGGTCTAACATTACATGGACAATATTGAGGGGCTCAGCGTTATACCAAACTTGTGAATTTAGTTCAGCAATGTCTTTCATTTGCCTGTACTAACCATAATGTTTCATTTCTGCTTGAATCTTAGATGATGGTTTTTCTAAGTAACTTCAGATTTATCTTTGGAGTTAGAAAATCTCAGGACTCATTTTTTGGAGGTATTTTATTCTACTTCTTGAAAATTTTCTGAAAAAAAGAAAAATACTTATCTGGGCATATAATGCCTAGGAATGTAGATAGATTATACTGGGGAAACTGAAATAAATAGTAGAAAGATCCAGTCATTTTGTCTTCTTGCACTATAAGATGGTGTCTCAGGTTATTTATTTATGAAAGTTAAGAAGTGAGTTAGTCAAAATTTAACTCTCTGTGTTTATGTCCCAAAATGATGGACTTTAAAAACTGAGATACTCTAGTTAAATATCTAGCATCAGAGAATGTTTATATTCCGGTCAATTCATCTATTTTTTTTTTTGTTTGTTTGCCTGCTATATTTTATTTTATTTTTAATAGTTTATTTAATTTATTGGGTGACATTTGTTAATAAAATATATAGGTTTGGAGTATACAATTTAATAATACATCATATGTTTATTGCATTGTGTGCTCATCCCCAAAGTCAAATCTCCTTCTGTCACCATATATTTGATCCTTGCTATTATTTTTTAAAATTTGTTTATTTTAATTAGTTTCAAGTATACAGTATATTGGTTAAATATTTATATAGTTTGTAAAACAATCCTCCCAATTGCTCTCTCCCTCCCTTGACCCTCCACTCCACCTAGCCAACATATTAATGCTAACTGCATTCCCTATGCCATGTTCCCCATCCCCATGACCATCCATCAGCTACTAATTTGTACTTCTTTAACCCTTTACACCATTCTCCCAGCCCCCCAGTGCCCCCTCCTTTCTGTCCATCACCAAATTGTCCACTGTATTTGTGAGTCTGTTTTTGATTAGTTTGTTCTTTTTATTCCTTAGATTCTGCATGTAAGTGAAATCATATAGTGTTTATCTTTCTCTGTCTGACTTAAATACCTTTGAGGTCCATCAGAGCAATATTTTTTTTCCATCCCCTTCCTTTTAGTCTTTGTGTCTTTTAATCTGAAGCAAGTTTCTTGGAGGCAGTATATGTAGGAGTCTTGTGTTCTTATCCTTTTAACCACTCTGACTTTTGGTTGGAGCACTTAATTCTTTTCCATTTGAGGTACTTATTGATAGGAATGTAGTTGTTACCATTCTTTATTCCTATTTTTAATACATGCTTTTTCTTCTTAAAGAAATCCTTCCAACATTTTCTGTAATACTGGCTTGGTGGTGATAAATTTCTTTAGCTTATTTTTTGTCTGGGAAGCTCTTCATTTGACCTTCAACTCTAAATAATAGCTTTGCTGGCTAAAGCATCCTTGGTCGTAGATACTGGGTCTTCATCATGTCGAATATTTTGTGCCAAGCCCTTCTGTCCTGCATAGTTTCTTTTAAGAAATCAGAGGCCAGTCTTATGGGTGTTCCCTTATAGGTAACTATCTGTTTTTCTTTTGCTGCTTTTAAGATTCTCTCTTTGTATTTAAACTTTGGCATTTTAATTATGATGGTCTTGGTGTGGGCCTCTTTGGATCCCTGGTTTTTGGGATTCTCTGAGCTTCCTGGTGTTTTATGTCCATTTTCTTCACCAGGTTAGGGATTTTTTCCATCATCATTTCTTCAAATAGCTGTTCAACATCTTTCTTTTCTTCAGGTATGCCAATCAGATGGATATTTGGATCCTTAGATTGCTCCTTAAATTATTTTTATAGTCTTGGCATCTCATCTCTTGCCATTCTGATTGAGTGTCCTTGGTTTTCCTGTCCTCTAGATAGGGCATTTGATTATTTTCTTTATTCACTTTGTTTATTACATTTAATATACTTCTCATTTCAGATAATTTGTTCTTTATTTCAGACTGGTTCCTTTTTATAATTTCCATTTCCATTTTTATCTCTTTGTTAAAGATCTCACTGAATTTATCTATACTTCCAAAAAGTTCATTGAAATTCCTATAACCAGTGTTTTGGACTCTGTATCTATTAGATTACTTGACTCCATTATATCTGGATCTCTGTTTTGTTCTCTCATATGGTTTCTGTTTCTTTGTATTCTCATTTTGGCTGCCTTTCTGTGTCTGTTTTTATATACTAGGCAAAGCTCCTGTCTCCTAGTCTTATTAGTGTGGATTTGTGAAGTAGTGACCAGTGGCACAGTCCTGAGAGGTGTTCAGTGCAGGCCAAATTTAGCCCAAGCCTCTGCCCCTCTGGGGCCACGTGTTAAGATCCAGCAACAATCCACAGATGCTGTGTTTATAGTTGCCTCCAAAAGCCACACCAGAAACTGAGGCCAGCTGCCTCCAGTGTGAGTCTAGGTGCTGCTCAGTAAGGAGCACCTGACTTGCTGAGGATAAACCTGGATGTGGCTTGGGTGGAGCCGCGAGCTGGTAGAGGTGAGGTTTCAGGGAATCCTCTGGGAAGAGCAACTTCTGTTATCCAGTTTGATGATAACTCGACTATGGCAGCACTGTGTCTGGTGCACTGGTAGGTGGGAGGACGCAACAGGGAACAATGGGTACCACCTGCACTACTCTACAGAGTGAATCTCACCTCAGCCCTCACTCCTACAATGTCTCCCTGTAAGTCCATTGTACCCCCCTGGGTAGCTGAATCAGCACTGGTGCTCAGAGCAAGCAGGTCTACTCACAGACACGGCCCCTTTAAGAGTCATCTGCTGCTGCCACAGCCTCTGTTTCACTCAGCCGCTGCAAACCAGACAGCCCTGTGTCCTCACCCTATCCTATCTTCTGCCATTGCATGGTGTTTTCTTGGATTTCTCCCTAGTTGTGTAACTTTTGCATCAAGATCTCAGGCAATTTTTCCTTGCTGCTTGCTCCTTGTTTCTGTCACTACTTTGATTTCATAGTCAGAGTAATAAACAGACCCTCTATCATCTACAAGACCCCCTTTATTCTTATGTCTTTTTCCCATTTGTATGTCGTCTTGGGAGAAGTGTCTGATCAGGTCCTCTGCCCATTTTTAAAACTGAATTTTTTTTGAGGTGTATGAGTTCTTTATATATTTTGAATTATTGCCCCTTATCGAAGGTATTTGCAAATATCTTCTTTCAATCAGTTGTTTGCTTCTTTGTCTTGTTGATGGTTTCTTTTGCTGAGCAGAATCTTTTTAGTTTGATACAGTTCCATTTATTTATTTTTTCTTTTACTTCCCTTGTTTTTAAGGTCAATATCATAAAATCCTCTCTAAGCCCAAGGTTCATGAGTTCAGTACCTATGTTTTCTTCTATGCAATTTATTGTTTTCGGTCTTATATTTAGGCTTTTGATTCTTTTTGAGCTAATTTTGGTGTATGATGACAGATAGCAGTCTAATTTCATTCTTTTTTATAAGGCTTTTCAATTTTCCCAGCACCAGTTATTGTAGAGGCTGTCTTTTCTCCATTGTACATTTTTGGTTCCCTTGCCATACATTTTTGCCATATATATGTGAGTTTATTTCTGTACTCTCAATTCTGTTCCATTGGTCTATGTGTCTGTTTTTCTGCCAGTCCCAAAGCATTTTGATTATTGTCACTTTGTAGTATAAGTTGAAATTAGGCAGTGTGATACCTCTGGGCTTATTTTTTTTCTCAGGATTGCTTTGACTATTTGGAGTCTTTTCTTTTTCTTTCTTTCTTTCTTTCTTTCTTTCTTTCTTTCTTTCTTTCTTTCTTTCTTTCTTTCTTTCTTTCTTTCTTTTCTTTCTTTTTCTTTCTTTTCTTTTCTTTTCTTTTCTTTTCTTTTTTCTTTTCTTTTCTTTTTTTTTTTTTGCGTCTACAGCCCTTGGTCTTCTTAGGTGGTTTCCCATCCAAGTACTAACCAGGCCCGACAATGCTTAGCTTTTGAGATCAGACAAGATTAGGCTCATTCAGGGTGGCATGGCTGTAGATGGGGTCTTTTCTGATTCCATAAAGATCCAATGAGTTTTTGTTCTATTTCTTAAAAAATGCCATTGAAATTTTGATGGAGATTGCAATAAATTTGTATATTGCTTTAAATAATATGGCCATTTTAACTATGTTGTTTCTTCCAAATCATGAATGTACAATATCCATTTCTTTGTGTCTTCTTCAATTTCTTTTAATAATGTAGTTTTCAGATCTTTCACATGTTTTGTTAAGTTTATTCCTAGGTATTTTATTCTTTTTGTTTCAATTGCAGAAGGAATTTTTTTAAATTTCTTTTTCTGAAATTTCATTGTTAGTATATAAGAGTGTTATGAATTTTTGTGCATTGATTTTGCATTCTGAAAATTTACTGTATTTGTTTACTGTTTCTAATAGTTTTTTGGTGGAGTCTTTAGGATTTTCTATATAGAGAATCATGTCATCTGCAAAAAGTGACAATTTAACTTTTTTATTCTCAATTTGGATCCTTTTTATTTCTTTTTCTTGTCTGCTTGCTCTAGCTAGGACTTCTGATTCTATATTGGATAAGAATGGTGAGAATGAGCATCCTTACCTTTTTCTCGATCTTAGAGGGAAAGTTTTCAGTTTTTTACCATTAAGTATAATATTAGTTGCCGGTTTGTCATATATAGCCTTTATTATGTTGAGGTACTTTTCTTCTATACCCATTCTATTAAGTGTTTTAATTAAAAAAGGATGCTGTATCTTGTTAAATGCTTTTTCTGCATCTGTTGATATGATCATATGATTTTTATTTTTTATTTTTGTTTATGCAGTGTATCACATTAATCAGTTTGCATATGTTCAACCACCTTTACGTCTCTGGAATGAACCCCACTTGATTATGATGGATAATCTTTATATTGTATTATTGTATTTGATTTGCTAGTATTTTGTTTAGGATTTTTGTATCTGTATTCATCAGAGATATTAGTCTGTAGATTTTTTATGTGTTATCCTTACTGGGTTTGGGCCTCAGAGTAATATTGGCCTCATAAAATGAATTAGAAAGTATTGCCTCTTTTTAAATTTTTTTGAAGAGTTTGAGAAGGACAGACAAATATTAAATCATCTTTGAATGTAGAATTCAATAGTGAAGCCTGAACTTTTACTTTTGAGGAGTTTTTGATAATTGTTTCAAGTTTTTTACTGTTGTCTACTTAGATTTTGCAGTTATTCTTGATTCAGTCTAGGAAGGTTGTACATTTCTAAGAACTTGTCCATTTCTTATAGGTTATTAAATTTGGTGATTTGGTGGCACATAATCTTACATGTATTCTCATATAATATTTTGTATTTCTGTGGTATCTGTCATAACTTCTCTTTTATTTATGATTTTGTTTATTTGTGTCTTTTGTCTTTTTCTCTCAGTGAGTCTAACCAGGGATTCACCAATTTTATTGATCTTTTCAAAGAACCAGCTCTTTATTGCATTAATTTTTTCTATCATCTTTTTGTTCTCAATTCCATTTAATTCTGCTCTAATTTTTATTTCCTTCTGCTGACTTTGGGCTTCATTGTTCTTCTTTTTCTAGTTTTTTTTAGATGTAATGTTAGATTACTTGGGATTTTTATTGTTTCTTAAGATAGGCCTGTAATGCTATAAACTTTCCTTTTATTACTACTTTTGCTGTATCCTAAAAATTTTGATACTTTATATTTTCATTCTCATTTGTTTCTGTGTATCTTTTGATCTCTTATTTATTCTTTGACTCAGTTGTTCTGTAGTAGCATGTTGTTTAATTTTCACATATTTGTGGTTTTCCCACTTTCCTTTTACAGTTGACTTCCAGTTTTAAAACATTGTGTTTGAAGAATGTGCTTGGTATGATTTAATTGTCTTAAATTTGTTGAGGCTAGTTTTGCATTCCAATATATGGTCCATCCTTGAGAGTGTTCCATGTGCACTAGAGAAGAATGTATAATTTGATGTTTTGGGATGAAGAGCTCTGTAAATGTTGATTATGTCCAAGTGGTCTAATGTGTCATTTAAGGCTAATATTTCCTTATTGATTTTCTGTTTGGGTCATCTATCCATACCTACCAATGGAGTATTTAGGTCCCCTACTATAATTGTGTTTTTGTCAGTTTCTCCCTTTAGTTCTGTTAAAGTAGTTGCTTTATATATTTCGGTGCTCCCTGATTGGGATCAGATATATTGATAAGTGTTAAGTCTTTGTGTATTGTCCTTTTTAGAATTATGAAGTGTCTTTCTTTGTCTCTTGTTATCATTTTTTATTCTGAAATTTATTTAGTCAGATGTAAGTATGGCTACACATACTTTTCTCTGGATACCATTTGCTTGGCGTGTCACTTTAAGTCTATATTTGTGCTTGCAGCTGAGGTATGTCTTTTGAAGACAGCATATTGCTGGGGTTTGTTTCTTGATCCCATCTGCTACTCTGTGACTTTTTATTGGTGAGTTCAGTCCACTTACATTTAAGGTAATTATTGATATATGAAGTTTTCCTATAGCCATTTTATCTTTTGTTTTCTGGTAGCTCAGTTTCTCCATTATTTCTTGGCTCCCGTGTTTCTGTCTGTTATTTTAGTTTGGTGGTATTCTATGATTTTCCTTTTTGTTCCCTCTTTTTGTGTGTTATGTGTCTTAGTTCTGGATTTTTTTTTGTATGTGTGTGGTTATCATTAAGTTTATGTAAAAAAAAGTTTTGTATATATGGTAGATCTTTTTCTTCTGCACATGTCTTATCTCCATCATCCTTTGCAAATTCAGACCTTTACCTCCTCCCCTTTTTTGTTTTTGTTGTCTCAAATTATCCCTATTTATCCTGTGAGTTAATTTCTGAGTTAAGTAGCTATTGTCTTATCTTTTAAAAATGTTTTTACTTCCTTTAACCATTATGTAATATTTAAGTGTATAATGCCCTATTCTGAGTAAGGATTGCAATTTCCTGCTTCTGTCTGTCTGTTAGTCTTCTTACTCATAGTTTTGTATCTTTGTCTTTTTGTTTTAGGTAGAATAACCCTCTTCAGTATTTCCTATAATACAGGATTTGTGGTGGAAAATTCTCTCAACTTTTGTATATCTGAAAAAGGCTTTATATCTTCTTCATATCTAAAGGAGAACTTTGCTGGATGTATTATTCTTGGCTGGTAATTTCTCTCAGCAGTTTGAATATTTGATTCTACTCTCTCCTAGTTTGTAGAAGTTCTGTTGAAAAACTTGATGCTAATCTAATGGGTTTCCTTTATAGGTTATCATCTTTCCTCTGACTGCCTTGAGAATTCTTTCTTTGTCATTAATTTTTGACGGATTGAATAGAATGTGCCTTGGAGAAGGCCTTTTTAGAGTGAGATAATGAGGTGTTCTGTTTTCTTTCCATAGGTTTGGGAAGTTCTCATTGACTATTTGTTTGAATAGGGTCTCTGTTCCCTTTTCCCTCTCTTCTCCTTCTGGTGTACCCCTTATTATTATGTTGCTCTTTCTGATAGAATTAATTCTTGCAGAGTTCTTTCTTTCTTTTTTTTAATCTCAAGTCTCTCTCTTCTTCTATCTGTATCATTTCCAGATTTCTGTCTTTGATATCATGAATTCTCTCCTCTATTTCTATCTCTTAAGCTTGTTATTTGATTCATTGTCTCTTTTATTAAATTTTTAGACTCTAAAATTTTAATTTGGTTCTTTTTAAAAAGTTTCAATCTCTTTCTTTGGTAAAATATTTCTTTTGTTTATAGATTTTATTTCTGAGTTTATTAAACTACCTGCCTGAGTTTTCTTACATCTTACTGATTTTTTTTAAACTTCAATCTTGAATTTTCTGTCATTTAAATAATATATTTCTATAGATAGAATGCTACAATAGAGACTTATATGTTCCTCATTGTCTCTTCTAGTTCTGTGAAGATTCTCTGTCATCTTTTTTAGGATTGCTCCTTGTCTTGTGAAGATGAAAAGATGTGCTACCTGCCATCTTCTGCAATCTTTCCTGTCTTGGTTGATCACAGCTCCATTCTTCCAGTTGCTCTGGCAGAAAATCTTATAGACATCTTTATTAGTTATTACTGCTGCATAACAAATTATTACACAGTTAGTGACTTAAAACAAGACCTGTTTATTAGCTCACCGTTCTATAAGTCAGAACTCTTGGCATGGTATATATGGGTTCTCTGCTTGGAGTCTCACAAGGCCAAAATTTAATCTTGCCCAAAGAGAGATCTTGCTTTTGCCTTTTGCTCCTGAGAAGCAAGCTCTAAGCCCTCAGAATGTCCTGTTTGACAAGAACATCTTTGTTTACTGGGGGCATGCCAGATCATCCTGTGCCCTGAACAAGGTGTCAGCCAGCTGCATTCTCATCCAGAGCTTGAAGTTTTATTCCAAGCTCATTTAGGTCATTGGCAGCATTTGGTTACTTGTGGTTGTAGAAGTAAAGTGTCCATTTTCTTTCTAGGTATCTGTTGGAATTTACTTTTAGAAGCTTTTCTCAGGTCTAACCATGTGGCCTTCTCCCCATATTGCAGTGTATTCTCTAAGCTGGCTGGATGATTTTTTTTCAATCTGCTAAGACAGACTTTATATAATGTCACATAATTACTATACTGACCATCTGATTTCTTTTGTCCTTTAATACAGCCTAATCAAAAGAGTGATTAACTCATAGGTCCTGCCGACGCTCAGGAAGGGGATGTTATTCAGGGCACATATACCAGGGGTTGGGAATCTGGGTGTCATTTGAGGATCCTGCTTGCTACCATGTCTTTGTGTTGCATCACTATGTAATAAAATAGTTATATATTGCTTTTGAAATTCTAGGAAAAACTTTGAATGAATTAATTTTAAAAAATAAACCAGATACTTTAAATATTCAAGTAAATGAGGGAAAGAAAAGAAAATTTTAACATTTAATATATCTGATAAGTTAGGAAAGGAGAAAAAGAGAAAGAAATAATTTACATGATTAAAAAAACTCAAGATGGTAGAAATAAATCTAAATTTATTAATAACACCACAAATGTTAATTATTAAACCTGATATCAACAGGAAGAGATTCTTAGATTGGATAAAAAAATACAATCCAACTACAAGCAGTTTAAAGAGTACCCATGAAATATAGTGATACAGAAAGGTTTTTCTACTAATTCATTCAACTGTTTGTACCAGATAGTTTCTAAAGATTTACAGTGAGCAAACCAAAGTCCCTGCCCTCATGAAGCTCATATTATATTGGGGGGTACTGATAATAAACAAATAAGCCATATAATATGTTGGAGGGTGATACAGCTACTAGGAATGAAGCAGAATAAAGAGATATGGAGCAGTTTGGACGGTAGGGAGTACTGATCTTTTAGTTGGGATGTTCAGGGATGTCTCTCTGAGAAACAGTGATCTGAATGGATTGAGAAAATAGGAGCCACATGGGTATCTGCATGTAGAGTAAGGACAGAGAGCCTGAGCTGGGATTGTGCCTGGCATACATAAATAATAGCAGACTGGTAGATGTGGCTGAATTAGAAAGGGCAAAGGAGGGAATATTGGAGGAGAGAATGACTGAGAACAGATCATATAGGGCTTTGAATAAAAAAATAACTGGATGGGAGAGATATTTATTGAGCACCTATTTTATACCACACTTGGTACTTAGTTTTGTAACTATAAAATGGACAAGATGGGTGTGGGTCCTACTGTCATGAATCTTTTGCTGAATCTTCTTCTATGAAATATCACTTACAATCACAAAAACATAAATAATAACAACAATTTGGCCTCCTTGAAAGTGGTGGGTTCACTCAGGCTCATCAAGAGCCATGAGAACAACTAATTTTATTATTATTCCTTTTCCTCTATTGCTATAAAAGCTATGGCCTTTTGTTCATTCTTTCATTGGTTAAATTTAGAATTTTACATGACTGGGTAATTTTTGGTCTGTCTTTTGATGATAAATACTTGATCATTCAACCATATGAAAACTTTTGGCTATGTTGTATTACCCAGCAGCAAGTTTGCCAAATAGCATTTTGCATGACAAGCCACATTTTATCTGTATGCATTTGAGCTTTCTAAATAATCTCTGCAAAGCATTTATTTATACCACAAAATTTCCAAATGTTTATTATAATTGTTGAGGGGAAAAGTATTGGTTTGGAAGGCCATAGAATTGGTTTCTTTCTCTATCTGTTTTGCATGTGTTTCACTCCATTAGGTCTAGGCTTGTGACATTTGAAAAAATATTTATTTATAGTTCAACTATAAATAGGACATTCCCTTTTGAGTGTTTTTGAAAACGTATGATGATCCTGTCAATGCTTCATTTGGCTGTGTAGAGATTGCTGACATTTATAGCTTTTAGATTTTCACTGAATGTGGTCAGGATAACGCCTCCTTTTTATTACTGACAATTTAACACTCATGAGAAAAGGTGGAAAGCCCTGGAGTAGAGGATCTATGCAGGTGTGGAGAGGAGACACTAGATAGCAGCAAGATTAGAATTGCCTATTTCGGGTCAAAATGAATGACAACTAACAAGACCAAAAACATATGTTTATGACCCTAAAGTTTGGTGTATCTCATTAGATATATTAAATCATGTTTGCAAATATGCAGAGAAAATAATTCAAGCTCTCTGTGAATGTATTTATTTTCTTGGAGGGAGTTTTTGTAGTAGGGGATCTCTCTCATTCTTCCTGTTAGTAACTGGTAGAAGGGAATGTTTTTTTCTTGATTCTGAAGCTGTTCAATTTTTTTCCCTGTGAAGAGAGTTCAGTTAGGTTACCTCTGTCCCTTACCTCATTCTATCCTGGTGATGCATAGAATAATATCTGATTAGCAAATTAGATGAAATGGAATTAGGAATTCGATTTTAGCTCATCTACCTCTTAGGAGGAAGGCTGCCTTGGGAGAGCAAATGTTCCCTCTGCTTTTTCTAACAATAAGGCTAGGACTTCTCTATTGTCCACCACTGCCTGTGACAGGGTCACATGTGTGCCTGTTGCTGGGATTCAGTAAACATGTCTTCCTGTCCAGCTGTATTCCTATAAAAGTTGATATTTTAGCCTCTATCTTTAGTCTTCTCTTTTTATTTTTCAAATTGTTCAGAACTTTTTTGGGAAGAAGGGTGCTATTTATTGGTACTACCTGAGAGACTTCAACTACAACCCAAAGAGCAGTTCTAGGGCAACAGAATGCAGTTATCCTCTATCTCCACAGGAGAGAGACCCCAGTTCAAGCCAATCAACTAAAATGGCAAATTACAATAATAGTTTGTCCTCAAAACAGTCTGCATGAAGAGCTTGGCAATATTAACAGTAGAAAAGATGTTCAGTGTTGTTAAACCTACAGGAAGAGGTCTGATAGAAGAAACCCATGTGTTAATAATAGGGAACTCTGATCTCTTTCTGAAAACAAAAATGCAAATACATCTCTTCATTTCAAATGAGTTGCTATTACACTGCCCCAGCAGTGAGCATTTCTGTGTAACAATTGCTCACATAGCTCTTACCTTCCAGAACAGCAGTTGGAATCATTAAGCCTTATTTGTCAGCCTTACTTGTCAACTGCATGCTGAGTTTTAGACTGGTTAACTTCTACAATGGATAGATGCTGGGACCTATGAAGAGGAGTTCTCATGACATAGATGTATATACATCATAAACTTTTTCCCCCAGTATATAGTTGTTACATATAGAAAATTCTAAAGGATCTACTAAAAAATTATTAAAACTATAAGTAAGCTCAGCAAGGTGAATATGCTTGCAATATACATTAAAAATAAAATTAATAAAATAATTCTATTCAGAACAATTTCAAAAATAAAATACTGGGAATACACTTAACAAAAGAAGTACAAAACATACATTGAAATCTACAAAACACTGTTGGAAGAAATTAAAAAGATCTAAATAAATGGAAGAACATTCATGTTTATGGATCAAAGGACTCAACACTGGTGAGATGGTAATGTTCTCCAAATTGATCTTTATATTCAACACAACAGAATCCTCACTGGATTCTTTGTAGAAATTGACAAACTGATTCTAAAATTCATATGAATTGCAAGAGACTCAAAATAGCCAAAACAATAGCCAAAAGAACAAAGTTGGGAGACTCACATTTCCTGATTTCAAAACTTACTACAAAGCAACAGTAATGAGATAGTGTGGTACTAACATAAGGAAAGAAATATAGATCAGTGAAATTGAATTGGTACTGGCACATGATGGACATATAGATCAATGGAATAGAACTAAGAATTCAAAAATAAACCTATACATCTAACTTAGGTAAAGGTGCCAAAATCAATCAGTGAGGGAAAGAATAGTCTTTTCAGCAAATGCTGCAGTAACTGGATAGCCATGTATAAAACAATGAAGTTGGAGTCTTACCTTGTATCCATATACTAAAATTGACTGAAATTGGATTAAAGATACAAATGTAAGTGCTAAAACTATAAAATTATTGGAAGAAAACACAGGAATAAATTTTTATAACCCCATAATTAGCAAAGAATTCTTAAATATGATGAAAAGCATGAGAAACAGAAGAAAAACTAGATGAACTGGATATCATAAAAAACTTTTGTGCTTCAAAAAACATTATCAAGGATGTAAAAATCCTTGGGAGAAAAATATTTGAAAAGCATATATTTGATAAGGGGATTGTATCTAGAATATATAAAGAAATTTTATAACTCAATAATAAAAAGAAAAATAACCAAAATAAAAAAATGGTCAAAGGTTCTTAATAGATATTTCTCCAAAGAAAATATACAAATGGACAATACATGAAAAGATGCTCAATATCATCAATCATGAGGGAAGTGCAAACCAATACCACAATTATATACCACTTCAAAAATATTAGGATGGCTAGAAGTAAAAAGTCAGATAATAACAAGTGTTGACAAGGATATGTACAAATTAGAACCCTTATACATGGCTGATGGGAATGTAAATTGGTGCAGCCTCTTTCTAAATACAGTGTGGCACTTCAAATGATTAAACATAGAGATACCATATGACCTACCACTTCACTCCTAGGTATGTACATAAGAGAAGTGAAAACACATTTGTTTGTGCATGTTTATAGTAGCATTATTTATAATAGCCAGGTCCTCAAATAAAAGATGAAAAACAACCCAAATGCCCATCAATGGATGAACAGGTAAACAAAATGTTGTATATCTATAAAATGGAATTTTATTTGGCCATTAAAAACAATAAAGTATTGATACATAGTAGGACAAGAATGAATCTTGAGCATTATGCTAAGTGAAAGAAGCCAGTAAAAAAATCCCATATATTTTATTCCAGATATATAAAATGTCCAGAAAAGGGTAGACCAGAATGTTAAGGTATTTAAAACACCCCCTGCTTATTTAACACTTGTTCAAATTATAAGTGGGTATATTTGCATATTTTATGAAATAATGCTGTATAGTGTTGCATATAAATTAAATATTTCTCCTATACTGCAAAAAAATGTACTATAATGTAAATGAAACAACGGAATATGTTAAGGATATATTATGAATGCAAATAATATTTAGCAAAGTGAAATAAACAAACAAAGCATTTTTTACAAAATATTTAATTGTCAATTGAATAGCTTCCTGGAAGAAGTTCAGTGGTAGAGAGAAATGAAGGCTATAGTTATTGTTGCTGCTTGGGAGATAAAGTATTTGGTGGTGGGTTAAGGGATGGAGATGGGGTGAGGAAAACAGTAAATATGTGAGGTTTCTTCTTATCTAAATTCAAGAAACTTTGTGTTGGTCTTCTGTTGTTGCACTGAAAGCATCAGAAGTTGGTCTATTTTCCACAATTCATTGAAAAAGAATGCTGCAACCTCACTCTTAGATTTGCAGTTATCTTTATTTCAGAGAATCCTATTCCCTTGATTGAGACACATTTACAATTGATCTTGTTCATTCTATGAAATAACAGTCAGTCAGGTGGTCAGCATGACTTATTGTACTCTTTATACAAGTAGCATCAATGGAAAAAATGCCTAGCTTTTCATTTTATGCAGTGCAGATATTGGATCTTTAAGCTTTCCCGTAAACCAGATTTTATCCACAAACTCCAGTGTATTCTATTTAGAATTGCAGAATAAGAAACTAAGTACAGTTAAGCTTTTAATATACATAAAGTTCAGGGAGATCTCAATTTTTAGTCTGATCAAATATTTAATGGCTTGGTTGAAGTACACATATTGAGAAATCATATGCGCTTTATCAAAATGAGCACTCCAAAAGAGTTCTAATTTGCTGAACACAAACAACATGAAGACTTGGGCATTAGGTAGCAGACTTCTCTTCTGAGCAATGCTTATAGTATAGAAAACAAAAGAAATGAATACATATCCAGGCTCTGTGGTTTAATATTCTAATTCCAACTTAACTCTTGGATTGGGTCTTACTGAATTTTGAAGTGTTGGTGGGAAATGGTATTGGTGCAGCTTGGAATGAACAGGTGCAGAAAAAGTTCCAATAGGATGCGCTTCTATCTCTATTTCTATAAAAAACTCTTCTCAGGAGGCGAGATCAGGATCCGTTAACCTATCACCAGTTCCACATTGTAAGAAGAAAACAGGCTGTTATTTAAACTTAAAAAAATTTTTTTGCCACACGATTAGTTTAAGCTCTCATACTCTGGGTTTCTGAGATCCACTGTCTGTTTCCATAGTAACAGCAGTGGCAGGCAGCCTCTGAGTTGTCAGGCTCTTCTAATAATCTGGGGGAGCTCCGGTCTGTGTGCAGGCCAACTTCTTCCTCCAGTATCTTTGGTAATTTAGTCACAGCTTCTGAGCCTGTAGAAATATCTTGAGATATATGTTGAAACACATAAGTTATATTGAAATGAGTGCATACATATAATTTTTATGTAAGAATTGATTTTTAAAAAAGTGATTTAAGGAAGGTGGCCATATAGTGTAACACAGAGTTTCTGCCCTCAAGAAACTTAAAATTTATTTGGATAAATAAATAAATTTATTTAGATAGTCAAGTCTCCTATATTCCATGCTCAAAATGCATGTTCTTAAAAAATACAAGGAATGCTCCAACAAAAGGCGTTTTCTTTATTCCCGATTTGAGCTTCTACCCTGAATTCTTGCCTCTTTTCCTATACTGTGAACTGGGATGTATAAACTAGAAAGAAATTTAAATATCTCTGCTTTTAAATCCTTATGTGTCTAAAGTCTGGGAAAATCCTTGAGAGGTTAGATTTTTATTTATCTCCTCTGTGTGCTCTTGTTGCTGGGAAAAAAAGCCATCTCCCCTAAAGAGCCCCTCAAACACATCACAGGAGAGGACTAGTTCAGCTTAGGAAATAGTCAGTGTCTCTCCACTTGTCCATTGATAAACAATTTATGCTGGATGAGTAGAAATTAATTTTGACTACATTTACTTTGTTGTTTATGAAATCATAGCAGTGACTATGGACATTTTGTTTAAACCTTTATATTGGTAGATTTTTTTTTATGTTTTCACAAAGCTACATTAAATGAACAGGTACATTTCAAATACTATCATACAACTGTTAATGAATTAATGATTCTGTCTCTAAAAGCCAGATTTCTGTTAGAATTAACTATATAAGGCACATGACTAAGGAATCCAGGTAGTCAAAATTATAGCTTGGGAAATTGGCATTTCCACTGGGTTGAGGATTAGAATTGGGATCAAGTCTTCCTTTCCTCCTTTTACACATCTACACATTTATTTATTCAATACCATGTGCCCTATTATATACCTATCAGGATATGTGATTATTATCAATATTATGGTTCAATATAATACATAGATATATAGAGATACATAGATACATCTATATCTGTATCTGTTTCTGTGTCTGCATCTACATCTATCATCTATCATCTATCTATCATCTATCTATCTATCTATCCATTCATCCATTCATCCATTCATCTATAGAGAGACACATCTATACTAACAAATTAATAGACAGTAGCAATTCAGTGTGGTAAGTGTTATGATAGGAGCACACATAGGGTGCCATGGAGTATAGGAAGGAAGGACTCCCTGGGATCATGCCAATTGAAGCTGAGTTCAAAGTGAGATGCAGGTTTTAGCTGGTGAGCTCAGTGTATGAGGAGCTTGGGGAAGAGAGGGAGTAGACAGTATTTGGGATAGAGGGAGAATTATATGCTAAGTGTCAAAGGCAAAGGAAAGTTTAGGGTTAAACTAGGAAACAGACCGTACTGAGTATCTTAAACAGAGAATACTTAGCATAGAGAATTGGTTTCACATGGTTTGGAGTGCTAAAAGAGCAAACAAGGTGACATTGAGGTAGTCCTAATTTAGAAATTGCAACATCCAAGGTTGGTATTAAAGCGTGACGTAAACTACAATCTAGAACATGCAGAGAGAAGTCTGCGATTGTGGAAGAGCCGATTCTGTCCTGGTGTATTATTTATTTTACATATTGCTGGATTCACTTTGTTAATAATTTATAGAGAATTTTTCATCGATATTCATGAGGGATATGAGCTTGTAATTTTCTTTTCTTGTCAGATTTTGTATAAATTAAGCTGTTTCATAAAATGAGTTGGGAAGTATTTTCTCCTCTGTTTTTGATTAGAGTTTGTAGGAATGGTATTATTTCTTCCTTACATGTATGACAGAATTTATCAGTGATGTCATTTGGGCCTGAAGTTTTCTTCATGGGAATGCTTTTGATTACTAACTTATTTTTTAAAAAGTTAATACATATTGAACTAATACATTTCCTATTACTTCTTGTGTTTTGGTAAATACAGTTTTTCAAATAATTTTCTCATTTAATCTATATTTTCACATTCATTAGCATGAGGTTGCTCTCAATATTTCATTATTATACTTTTAATGTATGAGATTTATAGTGAAGTCTCTTATTTTATTCCTAATATTGGTAATTTGTATTCTGTCTCTCTTTCTTGACCTCTTTCTCTCTCTCCTAAATTAATCTTGGTAGATATTTATCACTTCCATTAATCTTTTCAAAGAAACAACTTTTGGCTTTTTAAATTTTCTCTATTGTGTGTCTAATTTCTATTTATTGAATTTTTCTCTTATTTTTACCATATGCTTCCCTATACTTCTTTTGATTTAATATTGTTATTTTTTTTTAGCTAGGTTCTTGAGTTGGAAGCTTAGATCATTCATTCTCAACTTTTTCCCTAAGATACCCATAAAGATAAAAAATTTCCCCTAAGAACTGCTTAAGCTAGATGGCACATACCATTATTGCTCTCACTTCATTTTCATTCAGTTTAATTCCAATGCAATCAAAGAATATATTTTGTATGATTCCACATTTTTGTTTTTTGAAAAATTAATTTGTCATTATTATGTATGCCTCTAGCACCTGATCTTCCTAGGTGGTCCCATCCAAGTCCTAACCAGGCCTGACCCTGCTTAGCTTCTGAGATTAGACATTGGGCTTCTTCAAGGTGGCATGGCCATAGACCATGGACTATGGCTCCACTGGGGCATGAACTCAGGACCTTCTGGGTGTAAAGCAGATGTGCTAACTACTACACTATGGAACTACATCCTGTAAATTTCTTGAGACTACTTTATGACTGGATCTGTTTTAGTAAATGCTCAGTGTGCATTTGAAAAATATCCATACCTTTCTCTTACAGCTTTATTAAGATATAATTGACAAATAACTTTGTGTGAGTTTAAGATGCATAACTGGTTGATTTGATCCACTTATATAATGCAAAATTAATACAGCATTATCTAACAGCTTCCATCATGTCACATAATTATTGTTTCTTTGTCTGTAGTGAGAACATTTAAGACCTATTCTCTTAGAAACTTTCGTATGTAATACAGTATTAATAACTATAATCGCCATACTGTACATTAGATCTCCAGAACTTATACCTCTTATAATTCAAAGTTTGAACCCTTGACCTGCCCTTTGATTTCCTCATTTCCACCCCTCCCCCATCTCCTTGTAACCACAATTCTACTATCTGTTTCTATGAGTTTGGCTTTTTTAGATTTCACTTATAAGTTATATAGTATTTGTCTTCATCTAATTTATTTCACTGAGCATAATGCTCTCAAGATCCATCCCTGTTGTCACATACAGCAGGATTTAGTAATGCTGAGTATCTTTTTATATACTTATTGGCCATTTTTATGTCTTCTTTGGAAATATATTGTTCAATCCCTCTGCCCATTTTTAATTGGCTTCTTTTCTTGTTATTGTTTTATATGAGTTCTTTATGTATTTTGGATATTAATTCATTATCAGATATATGGTTTGTAATATTTTCTCCCATTCTGTGGGTTGTCCTTTCATTTTGTTGATTGTTTCACAAAAATATTTTTTAAGACTTTGTTTATTTTGGTTAATATCTGAATTATTTTCTTTTTATATTTTCTTTAGTTACATTTTTCTAACTCTTTATATGTTTTATGGCAGACAATGTGAATAAAAGAACCATGGAGGTTGTAGATAATGCTATTTTCCATTAAAGAAAGTTCCACTGTATTCTGTTAGGAAGATGATAATTTGAAAGGCACACTACTTTCAGTCTTGTCATGAATTGGTCTGTGTTGGGCTGGGTTAGAGTGTTTCTAAGTTTTAGTTTACCTCTGGTTCATCCCTGGGCTAAATTGTTTGTGGATCTTTGTCTCTTTGGCATTCATAAACTAGGAGGATTCATTTCTGACCATTGCAATTTTTGAGCATAGATCTTTATTTTCTTTGAAATCTTCAAAATCTGTTAAATATCTTAAATGCAACAAGATAGGTCATAAAATATCCTCTTGTGGTATTATTAATCCTAAGAACCATAAATTTGTGAAATTTTGGCCTTTCTATCTTAGCTCCCCCAACCTTCCACACTGCCTCAGAGCTCAACAACTGACCTATGGCAAAAACTGACCTTTTATCTAAGGCTTCCCTAGCTTTTAATGAGGTCATGAGCTATGAAGCCTCTAAATTCACAACTTTCTTCTTTTTTCCCCAGTATAGTCCTTCTGCAAGAGCCAATCACTTGTGCCTATTTTGGAATTGTTAAGTGACCCAGGAAAGAAAATGGCTGGTGATTGTCAACTCTCCAAGGAAAGGCTCTCTTAAATCTGAAATTTCAGTTTTTCTAGTCTTTATTGACTCCATAGCTTTCTGATATCTTTAAACATATGATTATTATAACTTAAATGTTTGTTTCCTAGTTGCTGAGAGAAACACTGATCTGCCATACCTATTACATTCTTCCTACATGTGCAGTTCATTTTCTATTAGAGAAAAAAGGAGAAGTAAATTTCATGATCTATAAACCAGTATGTTTATTTTATGTAGCAAACAAAATTCCAGAAATTATTATAAAGCAAATGGAGAGTTATTATATAGGGGCACAGTAAGTTAAACCTAATATAGGATCATCGAAAATATATCATTCATAAATAGCTCCATTTTTTTTTGTCAAGGTTACAGAAAAAATAGTTATAGTCTATCTGAAATTCATAAAGATATCTGACAAAGTTTTTTGAAACATCCTCGTTGTCAAGATGAAGAAATATGAGGTTGATGCTAATACTTTTAAATGGATTTATAAAGTCAAAGGATCTTACCCTATGACTCAGATGACTTTTCGAAGAGATCGGTGTGAGTCTAAAAAAAGTGTTTCGGTAAGTATAGCATAAAGCTTCTTATCCAGATCACTGGGTAGATTTTAATCAATGAATTTGATGAAGACAAATATAGCACATAGATCATGTAAAGTCAGAGTGAATTCCAGTAAATTGAAAGAATCAAGAACCAAAATATTTTCAGCTGGCTGCAACAAATAAAACTTAATGTACAATGTAATATCTTACATTTGGATAAAATAAGAACTGATAAAATAAAATAAAATTCAGGCTGAAAATGCCATGGCTTAACAGAAATTCAGGTTAAAAAACACTTGGGAATTATTGTTGGCTTGAGCCCAGAATGAGTCACTGGTGTAGTGTGGCTGCCAAAAAGGCCTGTATGATTTAGGAAAACATTTAGTAGGGTATGAGGAACAAAGTGAGATAGCTAATGAGTCCATTGCAGTGAATACTCCTTGAAGTATTGCAATATGTTCTGAGCATCATACTTTCAAAGGAGGGACCATATCTGAAGCTTCTGCAAAGGAAAGTAACCAGGATATAAAGGTTGCAAACAAAGGACAGAAACATTGAAGGATGTAAGAGGGTCTAACTTGGGAAAGAGAAAATTCACGGAGATATTAGAGTTGTCTTCAGAGTTGTACAGAATTGCTTTGTCTTTGAGGTTAGAGCTAGGGAAGAAGTGAAGAAAAAACTTGCATTTCTAACTTTAAGAACTTTTTAAAAAACAGTCATATAGGTGTCCAAATTTTGAATGAGGCCACTTAGTGTAGTTGTGAAGATCTAGGACTTCTGAATCAGGAAGAATTTAATACCAGACTTCTCTGTCTTTTATACACTTTGCGATTTTATGTAATAATTTAGACTCTCAATTTCTTTATTTCTAAAATGAGGACAATAATAATACCATTTTTAGAGTCATTATAAACATTAAGAGAAGCAATATGATAAAATGCTGCTTGTCATCGTGTGTGGCATGTTTTATATGCTGGATATGTGTAAATTACTTCTAAAGTAAGAAACAGGAAAAAAAAAAACAAAACCTTGCTTCTTACGCTGGCCATAGTTTTACTTAGGTAAGTAGGAAACCAAACCTCCACTCTGAATTTAGACTCAATGTCTGAAACGAAGGTGCCAGGGGAACTTATTTAGCCTGATGCTATCATTAAGAGTAAACAGACCATGAAAGATATTCCAGAAGATTTTACAGGTATCATTTTTACCTATGTCTCTGCTTAGATGAACTCATATTGTGAGATGAAACTTAACTTTATTTCTTCCACGTGGTCAGTTTTTACAAAATGACACATACATATGTAAACATATATTCTGGATTTTGAGAGTACACCCAATTTAAAATATCTTACTCTTTTTTCCTTCAAAGTACATTATTACACATATATGTAAGACGTGGTTAGAAAATACAAGCAGAGTTTACATATGTCACACACTTGTGGTACTGAGATAGGCAAAATGATTTTCTGTTAGGAGCATGACTCAAAACTATTGTGAGTTTCCATTTATGCTCATTAGCAAAAATTAACATACTAAATGGAAAGGATAAAGAACAGTGGTAACTTGAAACTGATGGTAGGAGTGTGTAACGATATAAACACTCTAGATACCAATTTTTAATATCAATTAAAATTGTAGGTAAACATACTCTTTGATTCAGCAAGTCCACTTCTATATATATGCCAGGGAAACCCTTGCACATTACAAAAGGAGAATATATAGAATGTTCCTTGTGATAGTCAATCTAAATGTTCACTAAGTGGAGAAAGAATAAATAAATTATGGTTCAGTTATCTGAATAAATGCTATACCGTAATTAAGACAAATAAATGAGAAGAACAGCTACTACCTAGTCCATGGATAATTTTTAAAAATGTAGTATTAGGTGAAAATACTATTTGTGGAGTGATATATACAATATGATTCCACTTATATAAATATTTAACTGTAAAACAATATTAAATAATATCTGTGGTTACAAATATGAAGCAAATATACAGAATCATTTATAATTGAGATTTATTTGGTAAATAGTAAAGAGAAGAATGAGGAGGAGTAAGTGGGCCTTATTCTATCTGTAATATTTTGTTTTGTAAAAAGGATAATTCTAAAGCAATGTGGAATGATGTAAATATTTGATAAAGCAAGGTATGAGGTACATAGGAGTCCATTATATCACTCTTCTTACCTGCATATTAAACATATTTCATAATCCTTTTTTTTTTTTAAAGAGAAAGACTCTATTTTCCACATTCTTGTTCACTTTTTCTTGATGTAAGCCCAAGGTGACTAAGATCCTTAGGTGAGCATGATGAAAGGGGAAAGTTTGACTGTAGTTTAGGTCTCATAGTTTCAGAAGAAAACGACATTCTCAAGTCTTCTATTTAGTTCAGCCCATTTGCCAGGTTTGAGCATACAGAAAAGGGAAGCCAAGTGCTAGGTAGCAATAAAAAATGTTCAAAAATCCCTTGTAAATCTAGTACATTTTAAAGTAATACAATGAGGTCATATGTCCAAATAGTAAGAAACACACATAGATTTAACTAAAAAGAATTTTCAATTGGAGAGGAGAATGAAGGGAAAACTCTGGCCAGTTGGGGTCAGCATAGAGACTCTGTGCACTTAGGGCAAAAGCTAAATGTGAAATTAAAGAATTAATTGCAGATAGCAGGCACAAAAACCCATTTTAGCAACTTAACATTTTTGCTTGGAATAATCTGGTATTAACTACTTTAGAACATCCAGCCATCTAAACTAGAATGCTTGGAAGTATGGCTTAATGATTAATGAAGCTCATGCTACTTTGTTAAGTGAAAGAATTGTAGTTGCCTAGAAGTCCAACTTGGTCTTTTGTCTCCAGAGTCCTGCAGAACATAGAAGAGATGCTTCTCTGCCCTCTAAAGTAGCTAGTGGAGTGTATGTATTCCTAGCATGCCAGAGGCTGAGGTTGTAGTTTGAATCTTCCCTCTGGCTTTTAGTGAGCAGCCTTCATTCATTTCTCAGAGTCCTTGCAGAAGAACATTTCTTATTCAGCAAGAAATTGCGCTCTTTTAGACATATAAAATGTTTTTATATTTCAGCAACAAAGCAAGTGGCCTTGAGGACTGATAATGTGTGTCTCATCATAGAAAAGCACCAATGGTTCTTTAAAAAGTGCTATCTAAAAAGGAAACTTTGCCTTAAGTAATAATGGTAGAGAAAGGAATATAGGAATTTAAGACAGAATTGGGTAACTTTAAAATTTACATGTTTTTCCAGTTTATGTATTATATGTATTTTAATGTATAAGGAGGACTGGAGGAGTTGGTAAAGGAGAAAGTGAAGAGAGCTACAGAGGTGAAGGAGAGTTAAGATGTGCAGTAGATGATGATGGTATGGAGAAGGCTCCATTTTCCCCTGACATCGAAGGAGGTTTATGCTGTAAAGAGCCTCCATCAGGTTATTTCCTTTTTCACTTTAAAGAAAAAGTAAAGCTTCTGTTGTTTAGCCTGTACTGCCTTCTCCTGGTTGGTCTTGGATTAGCAGTTAAGATATAACAAAAGTAAACCTTGTGTGAATAAACCCAAGTATAACGCAGATGTTATACGCAAATGCATCTCCCTGCCCATTGCCCTTTAACACAATGCTGGTAATATATATATCCAGGTCCTGAGGGGCCGGCTTAGAACTGTGATGACCTCATTTCATGACCCTTGCTATTGTGATTCTATCCATCTATTAATAAAATGTCCAAGTAGAACAGTTAAACTATTTCAAAACTAAGGTAGGGACGTGTGTATAGACTGAGGTATCTATGAGTTGCTTACTTCTAAATGAGGGAAGTTGTTTAAAATCTTAAGCTCTAGTAATATATTTAAGCTTATACATTCTATTGTGAAGGGGCATTCTTATAGTCTTCCAGAATTGACTTTAGTCTTTCTTCTATGACCTGGAAGGAGTATAGTAGAGAGATTAAAGCTATCTATAGTCTTCAGAACCACAGACAAACCTTAGTTCAGAGAAGAGGTAATTAATCCTTTCTCAGTGAGAAGAATTATTCTGTTTAGGTCTGTTTCTAGTCTTCTGTTAGGGCATCCATGCATTTGGAAGTGCTGGAGAGGGAAGAAAGTCATGAATGTGGCTAGGTCATCAGTGAAAGTCTATGACCAAATGGTGGAAGTTTGAGAGGTTGAACCAAGCCAAGAATTAAAAGCCACACAGAGACTGGATAGGAGCTGATATAAAACCTGGAAAAACAGAAGTGGAAGTCAGAAAGCCAATGTAAGGAAGAAGCAGTGGAACAGCAGAAAAATTGGTCTGGGTCAAATCTCAGAGAATACATAAAGTGATAATGGGAGCAAAAAGTGGCCCAAGATGGAATTTAACTTAGTAGTTTCTTGTGTTTTTCAAATGACTTCTATTCCTGATTCTTCCATGCACAGAGGTTCTATTCCTGGAGAGCCTAAGGTAGCAAGTAGTTTCTGAAGAATGTTACTGAAAAGATATTCACTATCCTATTGAAGAGAGATTAGGGATGAATATGTATGTATTATATATTATAAATATAATATAATATATATTATATTAGATATATTATTTATTACATATATTATAAATATAATGTAATATATATTATATTATATATATTATTTATTACATTATATATATATAGATATATATATAAAATGTGTGTGTGTGTGTGTGTGTAAAAATCAGTATGTCCAAGTAAAAGATTAGATCCCTATTAGTTGTTTTGGTTCTTTTTAACTAATTATTTTGTCTTTAAAGTCTCAGAAAAGAACTCCATTCATGGATTTTTAAACCAGAAATTAAGGTTGACTGAGTTAAACTTGGAGTAAACAATTCAGGCATGATCAGTAAGAGTCCCCTGGATCAAATCTCAAACCTACTGGTCTACCAATTTTAGATATCTTTGCTAAGAAATTGATTTAGGATAAGGACTATTTCCACCTATAAATGATAAGGACAAAGAGCTTCAGACACTATAAAGTAATCTGATTATCTATTGCTTTTTAGAATATAAACATAAGGAGAGCTTTGTCCATTGTTTGTTGTAACAGAGCTTAGAATTCAATAAATATTAACTGATAATGATAGCATGAAAACCTTGACTGCTCCAGAGATAACAAAGGGAACCTATAGCCTTTCCCGGAGACCTAATAAAAGTTAAAGTTAACTAATTAAGGCAATGAATGAAAGCCAAGCCAAACCACAAGAAGATGACCCAACTTAAAGTACATAAACTTCAGTTCTAGTAGAAATATTTTTATAACTAGGAACAAAATGAAAATGGAGGATTAGTAATTGTCATTTACCTTCATAGTTAAGATATCAAAACCATAGCCTGTGAAAACAGTATCGGATTCTAAGAGGCAATTTATTTTACTCTAATTGGAGTGGTTGGAAAGACTTTTGAGATTGTTATTTTAAATGTCTTTTGCTATTAAACTGTGGTTAGAAAGTCTGCTCAGCCAAAATGATGCTAAAAGAACATTAAGTTTATGAGTCACAAAAGCCAGAATGATTCCAATTAGTTCCCTGAACTTTAGCACAACAGGAGTCTTTAATATACCACGGAGCACTGCTTTAAATTGATATAAGACAGAAGATCAGAATCTTGGCTTCTTCCTGCACTTTGATTATTGACCACTTAAAGGTTAGGTAAGCTATCGTGTTGATTCATTTGAAAGATTCCTCTTCTGTAGAATGGGGTTAATGATGGGCATTTGGTTCTTGTGGGGCACAGAGCAGGTTATTGTGTTTTTATTCAGAGTGAAATCTTTTATACATACAAAACAGGAGTGAAAGGCACTGCAGGTCTGACTTCCTCTCAGGCCCTTAAATTCAACTTTCTCTCTTCCTTCCCTTTCTCTCTGCCTTCCTTTCATCTGCCTCTCTCTCTTCCCCTCCTCCATTTCTTTCTTTTCTTTGTTTCTTTCTTTCTTTTTATTTCTTTTCTTCCTTCCTTCCTTCCTTCCTTCCTTCCTTCCTTCCTTCCTTCCTTCCTTCCTTCCTTCCTTCCTTCCT